>PVJX010000191.1:8619-36445 GCA_004027295.1 Dolichotis patagonum | reverse complement strand
TTTAATTTGGAAAGGTCTATTTTGCTCATTGTTTGTAGAGGTTTCTGTGCAACATAGGTTGACTGCAAATCTGTATCATGCTTGGTCACAGTGTGTCAATTTCTCTGGAGGAAAGAATAGGCTATGACTCTGAAGTCTTCTAGGAAAATAACATATCTCAAATGTCTCTCACTACATTGAGAAAAACAATTTATAAGACTACGCCCTAGCATCATTGAGATAAGAATATGAATTACTAAATTGTTTTCCATAGGGGAGATCCCCAAAAAAGATGTTACATGTGTGAAGAATAACATAAGTACTATAGTAAATATAAAATTTATGATCTTAGCAAACTATTAAAGTAGGGTAAATAATTCCTCATGTGCTTCATATCAGTGTTAGTTTTTAAATTTAACTTATTTGTAGACTTCACTTCTTTTTAAAATTTAAATTTAGCTTCATTGAAAGATAATTCGTAGATATGATCACTGAAATAATTGTATTTTATAAAAAGATGACTTATATTTTATATTGATTTTGTTTAGCTGAAAATTCTATCCATAGAAGTTCTAAGAGTCTCTTTTTTCTTTTATTTGTTTTTATGGAATTCATGCTATTAATAATATTGTAAACTATAAAGTTTAGGAATCATATGATATTTTTAATAATCCTTTCTTTCTAGAATCACACTGTGAAAAGCTCCTTGCTTCATAAGGGAATAATGCCAGGAT
The DNA here is from genome assembly GCA_004027295.1 of Dolichotis patagonum. Lineage (NCBI taxonomy): Eukaryota > Metazoa > Chordata > Mammalia > Rodentia > Caviidae > Dolichotis > Dolichotis patagonum. The sequence continues at coordinate 35,732 of PVJX010000191.1, read as the reverse complement.
TTGGAAAATGGGACCATAACTGGACAAGCATTCCCAGGAACCTCAAGGATACTCTAGTTGAATATTAAAAATGCCAGCTCAAAAGAAACAGATAGTTTGGGCTTGACTTATTGACTTGTTTGAGTTTTTTCATTTTAAATCACCTCAGTGGTCTACAAAATTACCTTGTGCCTCTCTTTCTTCCTGTTGATCATCTTTTAAATATTTTATTTATATGTTAATTACGAGTAATATTTTATTTTACATAATTAATCATATGCATACATATTTCTGGTTCTTTGTTCAATTTTTATCATAAATGAAGATAAAATATCTTCTATAACACCAATTTTTGAGGGCCAATATTTTTTAAATAAAATTATTTCTGATATTTTAGGAATGTTTAAATGAAATTCTATTTCAGGTATTTAACTGACATGCCACATTTTAGCTCATTAGATTAAATACAAAATTGAAAGAAAAAAATACACATCTTATTTATTCTTTCCAAACCTATGAAGCACCATAGTTTTTATTTGTGACCTTGGAGTGTTAACAAAGCACAGCCTATCTGCTGCGCACTGTATACTGTAATGTTAGCAAGGAGATTTATATACACTATGCTTACAAAAAAGTTATTGCATATAGTTAAACTTGCACATGATTCTAAAATAACCTATTCTAGAATGCTGAATTGTTATATTCAATTATTGTATTTTGCCTTTTTCATACATTTTACTACAATATCAGATATCATCGGTCCTTTCAATTCCTGTTCCATTGCCTTCTTCAGAGAAGCATGTAATATTGCACATTACTTGATGATTTAATGTTAAAAGTTATTATTTCTGATAAATCTTAATTTCTGCTTGACAGCCAGAGATTATAGAATATCTAAAAATATTTTAATACTTGTGAAAACAATGGTGCAGATTGTACATATAAAAATAATGATGGTAATATATAAATCTGGTTTGTTTCCTCGTCTTTTGGTAGACGAGGGTAATTTAACTTGTCAATTAAGAAATTTTGAAAGTAAGTTTCACATTACATGAAACTTACATTTTAAAGCACCATTCTGACCATAGCAAATGTTTTCAAATATAAAAGAGTTACAGATATTCCCAGCTTTTTCAACCCTAAGTTTCAATTTTGTCTAGGATCATAAAGATTTGACACATAGAACTTTCTAAGTAGGATAAACACTGATTGATGGTTCAAAACTTTAAGCTATTTGAAATCATTATATATGAATTAAACATAGATTTAAAAATTATTGAATGTTTAATACATCATAAGCATTGAAACAATCATGCAAGGTTAAAATACAGTGAGCATATAGACCCTCTCTTGTGACCAATCCATATTTAAAGATGAAATATGTAACATCTGTAACTATGTGTTAAATACAACCACAATTGTATGCTAAGTAAAATGATGTCATGTAAAAATTAGTCATCAAAATATTTAATTTTTTAGGAAAAGTTTTATATTAAGAGATAGTAGTTGAGTCCTTAAGGAAGAATTAACAATTTTGCGCAACTGTATCTAAGGAAGAAAAAACTTCCAGCTGCAAAGAATGAATGACATAACACACACTGAAAGGGCAAGCACAGTATATATCCCAGGATTTATAGTTACCTGTTTATTAATTTATTCATTCATTCATTCATTTATTTGTAGTATACATTTGTTATACATAATGAATACATGTATCTTAGGAACTTGGTAAATATACCTCTGTCTTCCTAATCCTTTTTACTTCCCCCTAAGCTGACATTGAGATCCCACAGCCCATCCAGGTAATTGTCACAAATGTGAGGACACAGTGCATTAAATGGAAAGATCAAGACTAGTGTCTTGGATGGTGGGTGGAACTCCATGAGGTCTCATGCTTATGAAACCCCTTATCTGTTTATTTCTTTTCTATCTATAACTTGAAATTTTAATTTATGAATAAGGGACACCATATTTTGCACTTGTTCAGAGGGATATGCACATCATACCAAACCATAGATGTCAGAGTTTAGGCTTGGATAATTGTTTCATTAAGCCTGCAGTTCACAAAATGATAACGAAGAAAATAATGCTATCATCTTAATATATTAAGAGGGTTATACTATCAGGCTTGACTCAGGCAGGACTTTCCCAGCACCCAACCTGCTTGTCATTGGTGGCAGTGTTCTCAGAGATTACCCAGCTCGGCTGAGTGCTATCACCCTTCACAAACATAGGATGTCATAAAAGAGGAGATAAGGTGGAACATGGCATCTTGCAAGTCCCAGGATATCTGATAACATCCATACATTTACACCAAATGCGCTGAGAACTTTGACCACTGATGTTTGCTAAGACCTTCTCACCTGATGTCTCTTGCCTTTTTTCAACCCCTATAAAGAAGCCCACTTCTTTTTGTTCCAGATTGTCAGTCTTTTCACTGCAAGCAGACTGCACTCAGGTATTAAATCATGTGCCTCCTCGCCTTCACAAAAGCAGATTGAGTGGTCTCTGCTTGTGTTGTTTGTTACATTTGGTGCTGAACCTGGGAGAGAGAGGGAAAGTTCCTTCTCCATGAAGATCTCAAGTCTTCTCCAAAGCCTCTCCCTCCTTGACTGAGACCAGTCAGTTACAAGTTTAACAGACCTCAGCTTCTACAGCTCCTGCTGCTTCTGCCATGCCAGATTTCGCTGGTTGTTTCAGATTGGGTGAATCCCCTATCTCTCTTTCTCTTTCTTCCTTGTTGCCTTCCTTTTGTGCTCCTTTATAAAGTCAGACAGAGGCTCACCTTGCTTTTCGTGCTGTTTAAACTCCGGGAGTGGTCCCAAATACTCCTAGGAAGACTGCTTCCCTTTGGTGTCTGATTGACAGCTGTGATGTCTGCCTTGGTCATTCACTCACATTTTAAGGATTTGTGTCCTGATTGGAGATGTCCAGTGAGAGATCCTGCTGCTTTCCCATATCTCTCCCTGTACTCCAATGGGGAACTGTCCATATTATATCTCCAAGGTGATATTTTTCTGTAGCATTGTATGTCCACAACCAGCTCGTTAATGGGTCTCAATGGCCTGTCCATGGTACTTTTCTTGTCTTCAGTTTGCAAGATATAGATAATTACTGTCTTAGGCTGAAGAAATCATCTGAAACAGCTAATGTTTGCCCTTTCCTTACACTTTGTGGTGTTCCTACACTATGCTCTTCATGCAACCCTCTCAAATTCTCCTCCTTTCCCTTCCATCCAAGTCTCCTCTGCTTCTCTCCCATGCTGATCTCTCCCTGACATCTTGCTTTCCTCTGGTGTCCTCCTTCTCACTCAGCTAAACGGCTTCTGCACCTCCTGCTCCTTCAGCAGCAGAACTTCTGGATGCAGCAGCTATAACTGCATCGCTCCCTCCAGAAGAGCATTCAGCCAGTCTGGAACCTGCCCCATCTATCTATCCAGCACTTCCCTCTGAATCAAAACCTCCTCCTTACTTTTCCTCTAATCTAATTCTGTCCCATATTTGATCAGGACTGCAGTTTGGTCCCTTTCTTTACCTTCTGCTCCCCAGTTTCCACTAGTGGAAGCTAAGGGAAATGTTCAGGTTCATGCTCCTTTTTTCCTGTTTGATTTTTCTCAGATTAGTCAGTTTCTGGGTTCCCTATCTGCTGACCCTACCAAATATATCCCAGAATTTCAACATCTCACCCAGTCTTACTATCTCACCTGAGATTATCTGAATATCTTTCTTTTTTCTACCTTCTCACCTGACTGTCGGGTCCTGACCTAGATCCCCAATCTCCCAAATGAGTGTACAGAGAAGGTTTAAATAAAATGAGACAAGTGGTATGATTTTAGGGTTCCAGGAGGGTCAAAACCATTTAGCTGAGCTCAAGACTCTGAGGGCTAAGACAAAGACTGCTCTGTACTGCCCATTTTTATTAGGTCCAACAACAAAGGTCAAGGAAACTGAGGAAAGCCCAGGCAATGAGCAGGACCTTGGGAATCACTTCAAGGATGTCTCCAAGTAATGAATCAAGTCAATTAAGTAGAACTGTCTTATCATGAAGACATAGCAGAAGTGAAAACAGAATAGTAATTTCTGCAGCTGCAGTCTCTACTTAATTGATGTTTGAGCCAAGGTGTCTTCAGCTGTGGCCTTATCGTGCCCTTTGAGGTATCTCTGGCCTCACAGGCCACTACAGGCCTCAGCCAGAACCAGTGATTCATATAGGTTCACTTACTATGAATCAGCTCCCATCACCAGACAAGGGGCTGAAGCCTAGGACAGACTCACAGATAAACATAGAAAGCCTAATAGTCAATTTTAAATCCTGCTCAGAGCCACTTTATAGTTGTCTCCAACAATCTGAGGAATGGGAAAGTGTTTAACTTTGAACCTAACCTTCAGGAGGGGGCAGTGGCCATCCCGGAGCTAGAGGAGCATGGACAATCCCCTGCTCCAAGGAGCCATAATTATACAGTCACTTGTTTAGTTGAAAGTTTGTCCAACAAGGCACATATGGCAGTCAATTATAACATGCTTCAGGAAACCACCCAGACAAAAGATGAAAATCTGGCTCAGTTTGTGTCCCATTTGGCTGCCACTCTCAGATGTCAGCCCTGGACTCAGAAGGCCAAGCAGGCCAATTGATGATAAAGATGCAGTTTATTACCCAATCTACTTTGAATATTATGTAAAAGCTACAGAAACTGGAGGCAGGCCCTCAGAACCCACAGCAGGAGTTAGTAAATTTGGCAAAGTTTTCAATAAAAGAAATGGAATTTCCTTGCAAACATCTAATTTCTGAGTTTCAGCTGTTTGCCTCCACCATAAGAAACCCACAACTGCAAGCTAGACCAGAATCCTCACCAACCACCAAAGTGCCGGCAGGGCTCCCTAACCCAGGGGTATACCTCCAGGGCCATACTTCATATGTCGCCAGGATAGTCATTGTGCTAAGGAAAGCCCACAGCTTGGGATTCCTCCAAAGCCAGGCCCCACCTGTGGGGCCTCACACTGGAAGCTGGACCGCCTTGTGCTGGTGTCTGCCCATGGAGTTGGCTCTTATGGTCCCATGGCTGACTCTTTCCTTGATCACCTTAGATTGGCAATGGACAACTGATGCTGCCCAGAAGCTCTGAAGGCTCCGTGGACCATCTCAGAGGCCACGATTTGAGTAAATCTTATGGTGGAAGGTAAGTTCATACCTTTTGGGATCAACACTAAGACAACATAGCCCAGCTTGCCTTTGTTCCAAGGACCAATCTCTTTGACCTCAACTTTTATTATGGGTCTTCTAAAATTCCTTCAATTTGATGTCATTTAGGTCAACAATTTTTCCCTCACTTTTCTCTGATCATTCCTGCTTGCCCCACTCTCCTCTTTGAACTAGATGTTCTAACCAAAGTGTCCGCCCCTCTCACTGTTCCCAGCATTCATCTGCTTTCTCATTGCTGTTTTCTCTCACTCTCGGGCCTCTCTTAAATCTTCCTTTATTCTCAGATCTAGACCTGAGAGTTTGGGATATCTCCTTCCCTTCTCTGGCTCTCAGTCAAACACTTCATACTATCCCATTAAATCCAGACCACTCTATCCCTCCCAGGGCCAGTAAACGTTCCCCAATCAGGCTCTGAGTGGACTAAAGGCAATCATCTCTTCTCTGTTCAAATTTGGTCTTCTGGTTCCTGTCAGATCTCCAAATAACACTCCCATTCTCCCTGTTCCAATCTGTATGTGTCATCTGTCTTCTGAACAGGGAGGCGCATATAGATTGTAGGACAGATGGCACATACAGATTGGTGCAGGATCTCTGTGTTATCAACCAGGTAGTCCTTCATATCCATCTTGTGGTGCCCAACCCATATAGCCTTTTATCTTCTATCACCATATATTGTACCCATTGCTCAGTCCTAAATTCAGAGTATGCTTTCTTCAGCTTTTCCTTACATCCCTCCTCTCAGTCTCTTTTCTTTTACCTAGATGAACCCTGACACTCACCACTTGCAACAGCTGACCTGGATTATCTTGCCACAGAGTTTCAAGCCCTCACTCTTTTGATCAGGTCAATGCCAGTGACTTGCTCTTTTTCCACCCTGCTGTTTCCCATCTCATACAATAAGTGGATGATCTTCTCCGCAGCCCCTCTTAGGAATCCTCCAGACAGGATACTGTCTTACTTTTACAACACTTAGACACATGTGTCTCCAATCAAGGTGAAATAGTCTCTCCATCTGTCACCTATCTGAGCATTACTCTGTACAGACACACTCAAGCCCTCCTCTTGATCATGTCTGATTAATTTCCCAGAATCCAATCCCCACTACAAAGCAACCACTTCTCTCTTTTCTTGGGATAGTGGAATACTTTCATCTGTGTGTTCCTGGCTTTACTCTAGTTATCAGACCCTTATATAAGCTAACAAAAGAGGACCTGGGTGACCCTTTAGATCATAAATACTTTCCTCACTATTCCTTCAAGGCCATAAAATGATCTCTAAAAACAGCTGCAGGTCTGGGTTTATCTGACCGTACCAAACCTTTTCATCTGTGTTATAGAACCTGATGGTTTCATGGTCACCATTCTGGCACAGAGGCCAAATCAAGTCCAGTTACTTTCCTGTCCAAACAACTTGATCCTACTCTCTTCAGGTTGCTGGTCTGCCTGTCACTGGCTGCCTTAATGCTTAGAGAAGCTCTGAAAATTCTTAGACATGCACCACTCATGCTGTACTCCTCGCACAACCTGCACGGTCTCATATCCTCCTCACATCTCTTTTGTCTTCTATCTACTTGTCTCCTACAGTTATATGAACTTTTTAGATAAACTTCCACGGTACCTACTGCCTTGGGTCCTGACTTTTATTCTGCCCCATCTCATATCCACTCTGTCTCCTTTTGAGATGCTAGATGCACATGACTGTCTGTCTCTCATCCACTTGACAACCTCTCCTTTCCCTCACCTCTCAGCTTTCCCCTTGCCTATTCCTTATCACACTTAGTTTATTGATGGGAGTTCCTGTAAGGCTTCCTATACATCACCAGCTAAGACAGGACATTCAGTGTCTCACATGACCATGTTATAGAAGCTCCAGCTTTTCCCTCATCCATCACCTCTCAACAGGCTGAACTGACAGTCCCGATACATACTCTTACACTAGTCAAATGCTTACAGATTAACAGGTACATAGGGTCCAAGTGTGCATTTTTCATACTTCATAATTGGAATATAGGAAGAATGGGAATTTCTCACCTCTTTGGAGTCCTCAATCATTAATGTCCCATACATTAAGGTCCTTCAGAAATGGCTTTGCAGATAAAACTGCACAGGAGACAACTAACCTCTCCCACTATGCTACAAAAGGGCAATGTTTTGCCCTTTCCTGCATCACACTTGCCTAATGCTCATCTAAGTTTCAATAATACCAAAACTACTCCACAAGGATGGGTGGTTCCTAGAATGAGGACAATCTCTCCTCACCTCACAAGCTCACATGATTCTTTCATCTCTTCCTAACAATTTTCATGAGGTTACAAAACCCTACATCATCCAGTTGATCTTCTTATTTGCTTTCGTTCTGGAAAGACTCTCCTTAAATCAATTTGCCAGTCCTGGATTGGGAAGAAACGCCGTGGCTGGTGTGTGGGAATAGGAATGGGCCTCACGAAGCCCTGGGGCGTAGTAACCTGGCAGACAGAGTAGTAAATTCCCTGCCACTGTCTATCCTGTCAATTTATCTATTTTATTCGATTGATTTATGTTCATCTGACCTGATTTCATCCTCAGATTTCTACTCTGGAGTCTTGCTACACCTGGGTAGAAGATCTCTTCTACCAGAGCATTCTATACAATCTCTCTTCCTAGGAAGTCACATTGTTTTCCTTTTTCTTCACCATTCTTCTGTTTGGTAACTGATAGAGAGACTCAAGATGGATAAGGCAGAATTCAGACACTCCCTGTTCCTATTATGCTTCTTTTTGTGAGTCCCACTTCTCATTCTGTTAACACTACAACTTGGTTGTTTCTTGCCTCTGGGATGGGATCACTTTTTCTGTACACTCATGCTAGCCTGTGTGAGTCTCCTGTTCCATGTAGATACTCTTCCACCAGTCTCCCTGGAAATGCCCAAGTATCTGTACAATACAGTACAGATTACCCACTGCTTACTTAACCAGTCTTAACTCCTCTCTGGCTAAGGACTTTTGGCTCTGTGTCTCCAGGTCTGCTGCCACTTATGACACCTCACCTGTTCAGCCACAAGTGTGAACCAACACAAATCTCTCCACCCCAACATACTGACCTCCAGATGTGTCCCACTTTCCTCCTTGGAGTTTTCTCCTCACTGATGCTACCCAATGGAGTAACACACAAGATCAATTAGCCCAGCTTTTACAGACTTACCTGACAGGTTTACTAAGTCCTTACTAAGACACAAATACACCTATGGACTGCCCAGCAGCCTAACTTGCTGAGCCCCTCTTGCATCCAGCATAATATGTCTTCTTGGTTACTGCTCAGACAGCTTTGTCTCCATCAGTGTAATTTCACATTAGTCTTGTTATCCTCCACTGATAATGTTAGTCACTGAATAACCTAAAAGCCCCTATATAGTCAACCCATTGACTTCTCAGTCCCTTTCTAGTTTTTCAATGCTCCACTGCTTAAAAATACCCTGGGTTTCACAATGACTGGCATCCTCCATGTGTTGGTATGCATCCAGGGAACACCTGCACTCTGACTGCCTCCTGAGCCCACTTCCAGTCATTCCTCTGAGTGGCTGATAATAGACACACAAAAAAGTTTTTCTTTTACTAGGAAAATCAAACCAAAGCTACTTGTCACATTCCTGAGATCAGAGAGCCTTTCCAGCCACTTATGGATGCTATTCTTTCAGGTACATTAAAGGATTAGGATGATGAAGACAAAAAATTTAAACATCTTTTTTGGCATTCATAATCAGTTTTGTCCATGCAGTTAAGGAGTTTTCTTCTTTGTGGAACCTCCACCTATCTGTCTTCCCACTAAATGGACAGGGACCTGCACACACTGTATCCCTTATCCCAAATGCAGACATAGAACCAAGGAGCCATGACCTGTCACAGCAGAGTTGCAGGTTGGAAAGCACAGGGCCATTCAGGTAGTTCCTTCTTTGTTGACTTGGGAAACACCGTTGCAAGAGGAGCAACCATAACTGGTCTCACAACCTCTCTCTCCTGCTACCTTGTCTCAGGACCTGTCTCAAAGCCTTGAAGAGATAACCAAGACCACTGTAACATTACAGTTCAAACTGATTCTCTAGCATCAGTAACTCTCCAGAACCAAAGAGTTCTGAACCTCTTAATGGCTGAGAAAGCCTATGTATCTTCCTACAAGAAGAATGCCACTGTTGTGTAAACCAATTGGGCATAGTGTGAGATGCAGCTAAAAGACTTTTTGAAATGTTCTTAGAAATTAGACAACATGTGTCTGACTCTTGGACTGGTGTCTGGGATTGGGTCTCAAGGCTTCCGCTTTCCCTTGCTCTTTCTTTTCAGATGTCTATCACAGTTCTTACAAGACTGGATCTGAACAATCAGTAATCAGCTCTTTTCATCTGCTTGATATGAAACAGCTCTTCAAGGGCTTCCTTCCCACTAGGTTGCCCATTTAGCCCATGTGTCACACCCACAGAAGTCATAAGAAATGACATATTGCTCCCTTTTTCTTCTTCTTTTTCCTTTTGCTTATGATAGCAAAAAGATGGGAATGTCAGGCTTGGATGGGGCTCTGATTGTCCGCAGCAGCATTGTTCTTAGACACAATCCAGCTCCACATCAGTGCTGTTGCCCTCAGCAAACACAGGACCTCACAAAAGAGGAGATAAGGTGGCTTCCAACCGCAGGATATCTGATAACACCCATACAGTCACACCAGCTACCCTGAGAAATTTGACCACTAAGGCAGTGGGCACTATGAGAACTCTGACCATTGATGTTTGCTAAGACTTCTCACCTAATGTCCCTGCCTTCTTTCAACACCTATAAGGAAGCCCACTTCTCTTTGTTCCAGATGGACAATTTTTTCACCCTCTGTCTTCCTGCACCCAGATATTAAATCATATGCCTTTTTGCCTTCATGAAAGCCTGATGGATGATCTTTGTGTCACATCACTTGTTGCATAAACTAGCAGAGAAATTAAAAGCAAAATATAATAAAAGTGACATATAATGAGGGATTTACTAAGCAATGCTAGTATATAATAAAATAGCACAGATTCAGAAGTGTTTAGGAAAAAATCTCTGAATGATAATGTGTCAGACACGGATTGGGAATAGGAAAGTTCTATTGCTTTTACCATATTTGTAGACTATTTAACAAAGTATGATGGCAAAATCTGACTGGTTCTTAAATTCTTGTCTCCTGCAATGATTCAAGCATCAAATCATAACTCTGCTTCTGCCCACCCATGTCAAACCTTGATAAAGGGCACTCCACACAGTAAAACGGTAGGAGCAAAATCATTGCTCAACCTTGTAGAAGTTTAATTACTTTCAAAGAATAAGTTAGAGGTAGATTCAGAGATATAGCTTCAGATAAAAAAGAGACATAAATTATGTGTAAATAATATATACCTCTAAATAAATACGTATGTGTTTATGGGAATTTTGCTTGTACATTTCTTAAGTGAAGAGTATTCCTGTCATATCAAGGTCAAAAACACAAACACCTCCACATTCGTTCTACAACTTCCCATCCTCCTGATTCTTAGCTAAGTTTTTCCATTCTTTGGTTATTTTCTTTCTTTTTTTTATTATCAATAGCTTCCTTCATACTATGTAAGCTACATCAACATACAGACTTGTAGGGTTTTGAGTTTTTCATACAATGACCAAAAGGACAGGCTTCAGATACTGTTTTGCAAATCATTAACTCCTGCTAACTCCAGTGTTTATAGATCATCTTTTCTAACAGATTCTTCAGTGTCCTATGTGTCATTAATTCTCATCTTATGAAATGTTCAAACACATGAATCAGATAAAAAATGTAAGGTCTATTCAAATGCCTTTTACTTTGACTTAAAAAATAAAATGTTATGAGCATTTTCTGACAGAGTTTCTATCAATAGTAACTTAATAGGAAATGTTCTTTAAAATGAATTATGAAAAAATATATCTTAAAATACATAATGCATATTCATTCATCATATATTGATGTATTAGCTCCCTATTTGTGCAATTTCTGTTTTATATCTTCTTTCTAACATATAGTATGATAAAAAATAATTTCTACAACTTCTAGGATTTTTCTTTTACAAATAGAATAGGAAATAAATTTTCAATGTGGTCAAAAAGGAAATAGTCTCAAAATTTTTTTATGTTTTCATCAGAAATATATTCCCTGGTATAACAACTTATGATTAATACAGCAGCAATATGATGCAAGAATAGCTTTTTTAAAAAATATTTTTTTCACAAGATTTTATAGTTTTAGCTCTTATATTTAGGTCTAAGATTTACTTTGAGTTAATTGTATAATGTGAAGCATGGGTCCAAACTCACTGTTTTACATATGTATGTACAATTTCACCAGCACCATTTTAAAAAAATTTTATTAGTACATTTTCAGTCCATGCAGTTGAAAATCATCCTGGGTAGAAGTTACACGCACATATTATACCTTTTTTTTTTTTCTCTTTCTCTTCTTTTTAAATCCCCATCTCTCTTCCTCCCCACCTCCATTCTTATCCAGTTCCCCTATCTCATTTTTTCATTCTTGTCGATATTATTAATCTTAGCTCATATTATTGTACATAATGTTTGCCTTGAGAGTCTTGGGTTCCTGTAAATGGCATATCTTTATTCTACTTATTTTCCTTTCCCTATGTCTTCATCTTTTGCCCTTGTTCTATTCTATACTTCTCTATTGCAAGAGATCCTTGTGCTTTTCCCCCTCTATCCAACCTTTATTATTCTCTTCATTTGTACTTCACCTCACTCATATGGGAGATGCCATATGGTATTTGAGCTTTCATGTATGCTTTATTTCACTCAACAATGTACTTTCCAGGTGCTTCCATTTTCCTACAGATATCTCAATCCTCAGTCACGGATATCTGTGTCCTTCTCTATAGCCAAGTAGTATTCCATTACATGTAAATACCACATTTTCTTTATCTAGTTATCAGTTGATGAGTGTGCAGACTGCTTCCAGTATTTAGCTATTATGAATTGTGCTCCTATAAACATTTGTATTGATGTATCTCCTGTAGTAGAATGACTTTAACTCTTTGAGAATGGTAGCTAGCATGGGGATATATGGATCATATAGAATTTCTAATTTCAGTTCTTTGAGAAATCTCCATAATGGTTGTGCCAGTTTAGATTCCCAGTAATGAAGGAGTTCTGCTTTTTCACACAGCTATTGTTTGATTTCTTAATTATGACCTTCTTTCTGGAGTAAGGTGAAATTTTAACATTACATTAATTTGATTTCTCTAGTGGCCAGAGATGATGAGTTGGTCATTGGTATTTCTTCCTTTCTGAAGTGTCTATTTCTCTTGCCTATTTCTTGTCTGGAAACTCAATTTTAGGTGTTTAACTTTTTTATTTCTTTGTATGTCTATATACTACTCCCATGACTGAGAAATTACTTGCAAACTTCTTTCCCTTTCTGAGGGTTGTCTTTTCACTCTGCTGATTCTTTTTTCCCCACATATTAGTCTTTTTATTGTTGCACTGTAAGAGCCTTTGAATCTACAACCTTATCAGCTATGCAATTTGCAAATATTTCCATTCTGTGGGTTGTCCTTTTATTTTCTTAATAGTGTCCATTGAGGCATAAAATTTCATAAATTTTTCATAGTCCAATTTATATATTTTTCCTTGGTTCTTTAACTGTCACAACAAAGAAACTATTGCCAATGTACCATCAGGAACATTTGCACTTTCATTTTCATTCAGGAGTTTCACTGGAGTTTTGTCTCTTACAGTGAGGTATCTGATACATTTTGAGTTAAATTTTTATTTATGGTGTGCGGTCACAGTCCAGATACAGTCATTGAGTGTTGATATCCAGTTATCCCTGCAGCATTTATTGACAGGTTATTCTTTGCCCATTAAAATGTCTAGGCAGTCTTTTAAAAAAATCAATAGACATTAAATGTATGGGTCTACTTCTGTCAACCTCATTCCATTATTCTATACATCCAGTGTAGTCTAGGCCAGTAATTCACTGTTTTTGTTACTATAACTTTGTAATAGATTTTGAAAATAGTCAATGTACATCTTCCAACATTGTTATTTTCAAAGGCCTTGTGGTTTATTCTGTTCCCCAACATTTCCATGTGAATCTAGAAAGATCCTATAAATTTGTGCCAAAAATTCACATGGGATTTTACAAGGGTCATGTCAAATGTATAGATAAATCTGCCCTTCTTAACAGTATTAGGTCCTCATGAACGTGTGTATCTTTCCATTTGTATATGGTCCATTAATTTCAAGGGTGTTCTATAAGTATTTTTAGTATATTAATCTTATAAGTCTTTCATTAAATTTATTCCTGGTATTTACATTTTTAAAAATTTGTTTTGAAGAGAACAAAACAAAACAAAATGAAATGGAATAAAATCAATCAAGACAAAACAATGAGGGCAATATAGGACTTGAAACAATATAATAGAAAATCAATAATGGCTACAATAATGCCTCTTGTTATCATTAAAATAGCTGTCCAATCCATAAGACATAATAAAATCAAGCAAAACAGAGCAGAATAAAACCAATCAAAACAAAACAATGAAAGTTATACAGGACTTCAAAATGATATGAAATCAACAGTAGCTACCAATATATTTTGTTCTCTTCGAAATAGCTTCCCCTACCATCAGACATAATAAAATCTAACAAGACAAAAAAGAATAAAGCCAAACCAAACAAAACAATGAAAATGATAAAGATTTCAAAACAAGGTAATAGGAAATTAGCAACGGCTATCATCTGCCATTTTTAGACATTTCTCCCCTTTTCACCTTCACAATATCTGTTGTACATTTTGAATCCCACTAACTCCTTCAATTTTTTTGTCTTTAATTTTAAAGGGAATAAAACAGAGCAATAAAATGAATTGAAACAGTGTTAAAACAGTAGGAAATCCCCTAGAGTTACTACATTGCATATTGTTGCTTCCAAATATTTTCTTGGCGTTAGGCTTGCAAAGTCAGTCAAACATGATACCTCCAAATCAGCTGGTTGCTCACAGAGGGGCACTGTTCTGGTCACCCCAGCTGCACACCTGCCAAGTAGGCTCACAGGTGGGGGCTTTGCTTCCTTCCTTGCTCCTCTGGATCCCTGCTCCAAATGGCTCCTACTGATTGATTCTTTTGTTGTATGGAAGCTTTCTAGTCTGATATAATTTCATTCATTGATTTTTGCTGCAATCTCTTGGCAATTGAAGTTCTGTTTAGAAAATATTTGCTCTTTACCTATGTCTTTAAGTGCTTTATCTATGTTTCTTTTTACAGTAGGTTCACTATTTCTGCTTTAATGTTTATATTTTTGATTCATTTTGTAGTATATGGTGAGAGATAAGGTCACAATTTCAATCTTCTGTGAACAGATTATCAGTGTTTCTAGCACTAATTGTGGAACAGGTTAGTTTTCCTCCCACAAATTCTTTGGCCCTTTTGTCAAAGATCACCTATCTTTGAATTCATCTTGGGAGGTTTCTGTATTTTAAATTCTTTTCCATTGAGCCATGTGGCTGTTTTTGTTGCAGTACTATGCTTGTGTTTGTTTGTTTTCACTATTGCTTTCGAGTGTAGCTTGAAGTCAGATATTACTATACCTCCTGCATTTCACGTGTTGCTTTGTTATTCCAGGACTCTTCTGACTCCATATGAATTTGAGGATTATATCTCTAAATCTGCAAAGTATGTTGTTGATATTTTGATTAAACTGCATTGAATCTGTATAACAGTTTTGAGAGTATGGCCATTTTAACACTATTTTTTTGCATATTCAGGAGCAGAAGATCTTTCAATTTTCTGATGTCCTCTTTAATCATCTTTTTTAGAGTACTATACTTTTCTTTGTAGAGATCTTTTGCTTCCTTGGTTAGGTTAATTCCTAAATATTTCATATTTCTGGAAATGACTGTAAATTTTATTGTCTTCATAATTTCTTTCTTATTCCATTCACTATTGGTGTATAGAAATGCTAATGATTTTGTGTATTGATTTTTATACTGTTACACTGCTGAATTTGGTTTTTAATTCTAAGACATTTTTTGGTGGAGTTCTTTGATGTTCTATGTAGAGTATGATGTCATCTGCAAATGATCATACTTCGAATTTTTTCTTTTCTATATGAACCCCTTTTTTTATCTTGCATAGATGCTCTGGCTAACATTTTAAGTACTTTGTTGAATAAAGAACATCCTTGTCTAGTTCCTGATCCTAAGAAGATTATTTTTACTTTTTTTCTCATTTATTATGATGCTGATTGTTGATTTGCTGTACTTAGCTTTTATTGTATTAAGGCATGGTTTTTATTATATTAAGGTATGATCCTTCTATACCTGTTTTCTTCAGTGTGTTAACCATGAAGAAGTGTTAGATTTTGTCAAAAGCTTTTTTCTGTAACTCATGATAAGATCATACGGTTTTTGACCTTGCTTCTGTTAATGTGATGTATTGCATTCATTAGCATATATGTATTGACTCATATTTGCATCTGTGGTGTGAAACTTACTTGATCAAGATGTATCATCTTTTTGATAATGTGCTGAATTCCATTTGTTACTATCTTCTAAAATTGTGCATCGATAGTCATTACATAGATTGGTATTTTGTGTTATTTCTCAGCTGGCTATTTATCCAGTTTGGAGATCATAGTGATACTGGCTTCCACAAATGAATTTGGAGTCACTTCATCCCTTCCAATTTCTTTGAAGAACTTGAGGAGAATGGGTGATGTAACACATTTTAAGGTTTTGTAAAATTCATCAGTGAATCTATCAGATCTTGGCCTTTTTTTTTAGTTGACACATTCTTTATTATTATTCTGATTTTATTACTACTGAGTTATTAAACATTTTATATCTTCTTATGTTAGTTTTGGTGGTTTTTACGTGTTAAGGCATCTGTCCATTTCTTCAAAATCTGCTAAATTGTTGAATATAAATTTTCAAAGCAGTTACTTACCATCTTCTGAATTTTGAGAATGCTGTGATTTCACTTTTTTCATTTCTAATTGCACTGATGTAAATCTTTTTTCTTTTTTTTCATGGTGTATTATCCTAAGGGCTTATCACTCTCTTTATTCTTTCAAAGAGCTAACTTTTCAGTTCATTTTTGTGCTGCTTTGCTAATCTCAATTTTGTTGATTGCTGTACTCATTTTCATAACTTCCCTTCTTAATTTTGGTTTTGGGCTTGTTTATTTTTATTTCTTAAGTATCTTAAGATTTTTCATAAAATTATCTATTTGAGCTTGCTCTGTTTTGGTAATGTGAGCATGGATTGTAATGAATTTTCTACAGACCTATCTGTCATTTAAAAAAAATTTCAAGACTTCAGCAAAATTTTTATTTATGGCAATATTTTCTTCATATTGCACCTGAATTATGTAATACATAACTGCAATGATTATATGCATACAATTTTCTAAACTATATTTTGCAAAAGAATATATAAGGAGCTTTTTAGGTACATATGGATTTCCTTTGGTAAGTTAATTTAATGTAATAGTATTATTAATTACTATGTTTTATTTAGAAGGTGAAAAACATTGATTAATTTGTTGAGTTAGTTAATGATGAATTAACAAAGTCTTTAAAATAATAACGCTTGACATGAACAAGTACTTATTGTGAGCTTTAAGTTGAATGAACTCATTTAATTATCTTAAAAACCACATGAGATATGTTAGTCTGTTATTTCTTACTTTGCAGATAAGAAAATAGAGACATACATACATTAAAATTTTAGTAAATGTTAAAGTTTTTATTTGATTTGTTTTTCTTAAGAACATAGGAAAAATCTAACAAAATCAATGTTTGTATATGGTTTCAAGGCCTCACAAAGTATCTAAATGAAAATACAGTGAAGTTTTCTGGCTATGTCATTTGATCTCACTCATTATGGTAGGGAAGGAATTTTCTTAGTGGTTTCTGAACAAGGTCCATGTTACTGCATCACCATCCTTAAAGCTTTGACTTGTATTTGATCTGAAAACAATAAATAATGGAGGCTTTTACTAGGCATTCTACTGCTTTTCTGTTTTAATTTATTTTATGTCACGCTATTTCATAACTTCTTTTATAAACAATGTAGCTCTGGGTACAGTTCTTTTAAATCTTTCATGCTTACAAAACCATGAAAATGTATCAGATCATGTACAAATTGCTGTCTGAAGGTGCTTTTCAAACTCCTGTATTATAAATGAAATAAGATACAGGAGTTGATGCCTGTTCACATAAATGGAGAATACTGACAATGCAAAGTGGCTTGAATTACCATGAAATTATAGAATTATTAGATAACAGATCTGTAAGCGTTTTGTGAAATCTGCTTTCAAGCTGTCTGCCTTTAGGCAGGTAAATGTCTGAAATGCATTGTGAAAATATTTTTCAAATAATTTTCTAAATATCTGTATTCAGTAAAGCTCCAGAGTCTACCAGAGTACTTAACATAAATGATTTACATTTTAAAAATATACAAAATTTTGCATATAATAAAAAATTGTCCATAATTTCAATGAAATGCAACTATTTTCCCTTCTACAGAAACAGATATTGTCATGTTTCTTCTTAAAACTTCATTATCTTTTTCATTGCTCATGTCTCCATTCATCTCTGTCACTGGTTGTATCTAGATGCTCCCCCAAAGCCTCATGAGCTCATAGTTGAGGCTTCCCGGAGGAGAATGGATTGTGGATGTGTATGATACTAGTATTTAGGTATGTGGTAACTCAGTAAGATTTTGATAGTGCTGGGTGTGGAAGCACCACCCTGGGCCCCCATGGCATCTATCAATAGGTCTAAAACTTTTGTGGAATATAAAGGGAGAGGGGGAAGGCAGGCTTCCTTCTGCTGCTGTTGCTTGCTACCCTGCTGGCTGCTGCCTACTACACCATAAACTGTTTCTCCCCTGTGATGCCCCTCTGCGATGTCACTCTGCCTCAGAACCAGCCAACTATGGAATGAAACCTCCACTAACGTTGAGCTGAAATGAACCTTTCAGCCTTTATCACGTGACAGATGTTTTGTCTCAGAAATGAGAACAGTAATTAATACACTCTGCTTAGATAATTTGAAAATGAAATAACCAAAACTAAACCTTTATTAATTACTCTGGGTAGAATAATGTCACACAGTAATACTATCGCTCAACCATGATTCATTAATGTGGTTTTGAGCAGAATTTAACTGAATTATTCTGTCTCTCATATAGTCCTTTCTGCTTTCTTCTGATTTCAATGTTCCCGATGAACTATTTACAATATTAGCATGCCTGATTTGAGGATCAAGGAGTATTTTTTCTTTGACTTGATCTTAATGATTTTCCTTCGATAGTAGTAAAAATATTTTATCAATTTTTCAACAATTCCTTTTTAGTTTCTAGTGATGGTAACACTGCTTAATAAATAATGAGACTTTCTATTGTTTTCCCTTAAGAATGATACTTTATTGGAAAATTTTAAAATGTGACAGCTTCATTCTCTACAGAGGTATGTAAAAAGAGATTTCACATTGTTCTTGCCTCTCCCTGTCCTCCTTTCTCCCCCTCTCCCTCTCCCTCTCACTCATTACTCAGTCTGTGGCAGCTACATAAACTTTTGTGAACAGTGTCATTTAGAGGCCCATGTGGCGAGCAACCAGGGCATCTGGGGAACTACTGGCTAGGAGCTAAAGCCTATATACTATTATTTGAGTGCCACATGAAATAGACTCTTCCAGGAACCACTGGGTTTACATATGGCAGCTCCTCTCTGAGACTGATTGGCAGCAACCTCATAAACATCCTTGAGCTAGAAACAGTCAATTGTTTCCCCATTCCTGACCATTGGAAGCACTGAAATTTGTTATGTGTTTGTTTTTAAAACCACTAAATTTCAAGATAATTTGTTGCACAGTATTGATACCTAATACAGAAGTAATTCATTGTTTTTATTTTTACATAAGCTTATGAGTTTAAATATATAAACTTGTGTTTCTGTTTATTTGTTTTAAAGGTTGCATAAACCATATTTGGAATTGTTCATAATTGATGGTCAAAAAAATTTATGATGTGCTACCGTTACCTCAAAATGAATCCCCAACCTCCTCTATAGCATTTAGGATTATTTTTAAAGCATTTTCGTGCATTCAATTTTCATTCTTTTCAGCAAAACATGGGTATAAACATCAAGAACAATGTCAAAACATTGCATGGAAACAATGGAAATAGTTTATAGAAGAATAAATACAGAAGTTATTTAAGCAATAAAATAATGGAAATAAACATAAGCAAATCTGGAAATGTTAAATAAAATAAAATAAAATAAAATAAGATTCAGGTAGAGTTTCTAGGAATCAGAATTCTTTTCCTTACATTCTTTATTTCACAAATATATATGAAGTGCTTATCAATGAGTTTGATACATACCTAGGATATAAGGAAACAGGAACAGGAATCAAGTTCCCTTCCTGAAATTTATGTTTTAGAGACTCAAAGTAGAGTTGTTCAAGATGTGATTGCAATAATGTCTCATATGTAGTAATTATAAACTCACATTACTTGAAGCAAAATATAAATGATAAATGCACAGTGTAATGTTTCATCATAAATAGTTCTATGAAGATCGAGCAGTGTAAAGGAGAAGAGTCACTGAATGGTTTGCTAATTTACTTAGAATAAAAGAAGAAGTTATTCTGAGGCTACAAATTAGACAGTAGACAGAGATCTAAATGGAGAAAATAGCCTGTGTGAAAATCTGAAGAAAAAATGCAATGAACATTGTATGATTTTTCAGTATAATGAATCCAAAAGTCTCATAATTAACAATATTATAAACCAATACTAGAACTCTTACATTATTCTAATGGTTGTGGGCTACAATGGTAATAATCAAAATCAAACACATCCCTATTTATTTGTACTGAGTAATTTGAATTTCAATTTTAAGAAAATATTATTCATATTAGGATTGCCCAAAACAAAATAGTTAGCTGTAAACCTGACAAAATATGTTAAGATTAAGATGAGCAAAACTATAAAACTAATAAAAGAAGTCAAATGTTGAACTTATCATGTTGACACCTCTTTCACAGGAGAATAGATATTGAAATCATGACCTTGTGCTTGCCAAGTAGGCACTTAGGACCCTGAACTAAACACTTGACCCCTGATTTTTCTTTGTTATTTTGTTGCTGTATATTAAAAATCACATTAACCAATTTGGAATTTTCAACTAGACTTGAATATCGGAGCTAAATCTTGTGGTGTGCAATTGCTATTATATGTTGGTGCATTTGACTTACTAACACTTTTTGGACTTTTGCAAAATCAATTCAGAGTATAAATATTTTTCAAAGAAACTATAGTCAGTCATAATTAACACAAGGCAATCAGTAAAGGCATAATTAGAACAGTCAAGGAGAGATGATGATAACTCAAAATATGATGTTTGTGTAGCAGTCGGTGAGTATTAAAGTTACATTTTTAAGAGGGGTGTGGGATATATGTAGCCTTTGACCAGGGTTGTGCTTAGGGAGAGCATTGATGACAAGTGAGGAGTTGATTGGAATTTTCTTCACCCACACTGGGAAAGGAAAAAGGAAAGGAAAAAGGAAGTTGTAATAGGGAAAAGAGGGAGTGACCTCAGGGTAAACATCCTCGATTTGGTGATTTGGCCTTCTGCCACCATAATGTCCTGTAATTTATTCTAGGGCAAGACTGTCTCATAATCCTTGGGGGAGAACTAAAGCTCTTGCATCCTGAGGCAAAGTTGTTCTCTCAGCTCACTTATAATTCAGTCATGGGGACTATTTCCTGTCCCCAAAAAACACACCTCTGAGGTGCCTGGTTCATAACCTTGGTGCTCTTGGCCTCAAGAAGGCCATGAAAAACAAAAAATGTATATTTTATTTATGCTTTTGTCACAATGGTGGCAAGTTGGCAGAAACCCTTCATTTTTAGGCCTTTTCACTTTGAGGACATGTCCTTCTCTTCCGCACCGATCCGGCAGGAATTCAGGCTGCTTGAGGAGGGTGCCGTGTTCGCTGATCTTCGCTTCTCTAATGGTAGCCCCAGGACCTCACATTCCAGCAGGACTGACAGGTAGATTTTACACAATGCCCCACAACAAAACTCTCAAATATCTTCTCATCTTTGTTTGTACTTTTTCAGGATAGATAAAAGCCTTTCCCACCTCCAGGGAGACTGCTGATGTAGTTCCTAAACTTCTGCTACAGGAAATCATCCCAAGGTTTGGTTTACCTCGTGGTACTCAGTCAGATAATGGCCCAGCCTTTATTCCTTAGATCTCTCAACAGGACTACACCTAAAATGGAGTGGCCCATACCTGGTCTTCCTCAGAACTTCAATGGTGGTCAAGGTCACTGGACTGCCATCCTGGTTCCACATTACTCAAGCTAAGTGGTTCCCTGCTAACCCTAACTCCCAGCCAGCACTCTAAACATTCTGAGTGGTCATCTCATCTCCTATCTCCCATCTCCATCTTACCAAGGCCTCACAGCCGCAATTTTCAGGCTAGGTCATGTTTTGTTATCCTATTTGGTTCCTGATCCTTTACATTCTATTAGTTAATTTTTTTCACTATAAATATGTTAGTTGTCTCCGTTGTTTAGTCAAACATGAGACTCCTGTAGGTCTAAGATCTCATGTCACTTATAGTGATACAGCCATGGCCCTTCCACCCCTACTCTGTAATTTCCCAAACGTGATTCAGTCATCAGGCCTTATATTTCTCATGCTTCTTATTCTTTCCGGCTCAACTCCTAAAACAAGTACAAGTCCTACCTACACTTTTAAATTCTACCCTTTCAAATGGGGAAATAATTACCTCTCACAACTCCACCCCTCCCAACTCCATGCTTAATTTTCAGATTCTTCCTCACCAAGGTACTGACAAAATGACACATTTGGATCAAGGACACTTTTCTTTCTACCTTTCCTGGGTTCTTTAATTATAATAGTGAACTGCCGCTTCATAGCACCTTGTGTTTTTTGTTTCTCCAATCTAAGATGTGAGCATTCACCAATGATTAATTTCTTGTCCTGGCTGAAAGTCCTGGTACCAGCTTCTACATGGACATCAACTGTGATGGCGTCAACCTTCCTAAACCCCAATATGGCGCCCCCTTTCAGCAGAAAGTAGTAAGAGACAGACTTCGCCCTTTTTCTAACAATAAAAAGATGGGAATGAAAGAGTTTTTCCCTAGAATATATTACAGGACATTATAGTGGTGGAAGGCCAAATCTCCAAATCAAGGATGTTTACCCTGAAGTCACTTCCTCCTTCCCCTATTACAACTTCCTTTTTCCTTTTCCAGTGTGTGCAAAGAAAATTCCAATCAGCTCCTCACACATCATCAATGCTCTCCCTAAGCACCACCCCCAGTCAAAGACTACATATATCCCATACCCCATATTCTGGTCTAAGGAGACAGCCCAGAAGACATGGGTTGTGTGCTCCTTTCCATGTCCTTAGCTCAATAAACCTGTTCATTTTGTACTTTTGCTTCTTTATTGCACCAGAATATTCTACCAGATTGCATTGAGAAAAATGGTGAGGCAACTGCTGCTGAGTGTGCTAGGTGCTAAGTGGCTATGCAGGTAAGGTTCCTAAAAGAAGGAACAAAGCATTCTTGTGAATGAGATGAAACAGCCAGACTCAGGTTGTGGTTAATGATAACCTGCTTTGTAGCCAGTTCTGGGAAGGAATTTTCTCTGGAATTACACAGGCCTCAGTGGAAATGTTATTTCAAACTTTTACCCACAGTCTCACAGCACACCTCTCTGGGTTCACCAGTGGCCACTGGCAAAAAACATTTCTAGCCCAATGCCGTTTACTTGCTATCATGAAGACATATACACAGCCTAGGCCAGACTCACTAATTAAACTGAAAGCAAATTGAGGGAAGTCACCTGCATGAATCCCAGTAAGTACTGTTTCCTGGTAAGCAAACTTACATTTGGGGCTGAAGGTGGGTGATGTGTGGGTCCTCCACGCTGCACAAAGACATTTAATGCTCATACTTTGGAGGCAGTCCTTAAAGCTTTGTAACTTGACCAGTTACATAAAGAAAACAGTGATTATAAAGAGTAGCCTTGATGAACTCTGACAAATCCAACAAGAAATAGAAAAGCACAGATGAATCCATTGTATTAGAGTAGGAGTTACTGCCTGATTCCTAAAAAATAGTAACAATAACCAAAAAAGCAGGGTACTCTACCAGCTCCTCTGGTAGCTAAATGAGAATAAATTTATGAAGAGGGAAGTATGCACTTGTGTCAGTGCTACTATTAGCACACCAATAAAATCATAAAAGTGAAATAGTTTTTAATGTTTTGTCCTTGAATATTTCTCTACTTGGAAAATGAGTCTTTATAGTATAATACTTAACTCTTTGCATATAAGCTTATTTTTAAAGCTTAAAGAATTAAATATTAAATGTTGCCATTTCTGTTTTGCTTACCTTTTTATCCAGTAATTAATATTTATATTTTATAGCATCAATCATCAGGTTTTGAAAAACATTTGTAATTATTTTTTTGTATCCTTTCCATGTCATTACTTTTCATACTTTTTCATTACTTAATGTATTTCTTTCTAAATTCTATAAAATTCTCTCTTGGCTTCTTTCCTATATTTGTTGAATGATCAAACTAAGAATTTTTATTCTTTAGAAAAAAATCTTCACAAGTGTAATATTTTTGTGTATTATAAATCACACAATACAGTACATTCATTGACAGGAAAACTAAACTAGATTTAGAAATAAGGTAGATGAAATTTATCATTTCCTCATAATATGATGGTGAAAAAAATAAAACCTTAATTTGTACCTAAGTTGAGCTTTCTGCTTGTTTAACAATATCGTTTCTATTTGTAACGGTGGCAAGTGATTTTCTGATTATGAAATGTTTACACAGATGAATTTCAGTAGGTATTTTTTGGAGTTAAAAGAGAGTGAAATGACTTCATACAAAACCTTTGAAGTACATTATCAAATCTTTAACCTAGGAAGGAAGTAAATTGATACTCGATATTCAGTAACATACTGAAATGGGCAATTAAAGTTTTGGGAATTAAAGTTATACTTTGAAGTTTAAGTAGATTATGGAGAGTGAATAAAGATCAAAAGATCTCTGTCCAACTTAAAGCAACATGAAAATCGACAGGACTTTCTGAAGTGCTACTGTGAATATTGTTTTCTTAAATACTGCCTCATTTAAAAATTTTCACTTTTATAAACTTCACATGCTTTTTACATTTGCTTATTTTCTACGGATGTGTTTATTACCACATGATCTCCTGGCTTGAATATCCTTGCCTTGCCAATGGAAAGTAAGATTTTCTATCTTCTTGCCCTCTTTTTACATAGTTTCAAAAAGTCAGTGTTCTCAGGAATCCAGTGAGATAGTCGGGGTTCTCTAAAAGATCTCTTCACTGGAAGGCTGGAGATAAGATTAAACTTTATAATGTGCTACATGGAAGATACTATGTAGAGCCACAGGTAATAAATAAGAAAGAGAGTGATCAGTACGTTCAACAAATATGGGCCACTCATGCAGTAGAGCTAAATTAGTCTCAGGAAAACAAAACTAAATTAAAATAAAACATTACTTTTATTAAAACAAAAATTCGTTTGCCTATTTATCTTTACATATTTTGTATTTTAACCATTTCTAATGTACCTGGCTATGGGTTACTAGAGAATAACACTCAAATCTTTGGAATCTGCACTTAGAAAGTAACATAAAAATGAAGTTATGTTTCTGAAAGTGATATCTTTCCATTAGATGGTATTCTGACTACCATCTCTGAATTCAGTACCATTATTATGTTCTACATTTTGTTTGCCTCTTCCTTGGAATATATTTTAACAAGTTCTTGGTGAATATTTCCATATACTTATTTCAGAGGTACCTCAACATCAATTCAAATTCTAATTCAAAACTGAATTTACAATTTTCTTCTACATTTTTTCCTCTTCATTCTCCATTTTAAATAGCATCATTAATCATTCAAGTGTATAACAGATAATATCTGTTCGTCCATTTCTATCCCAGTTTAAAAATGTCATGGGGGTACCAACTATGTCAAACTGTGTCTGTGTCTGAAGGCAATCAATGGGAACAAACAATTTTCCTAGATGAGAGTCAATGTTATCTACTACCGGAGCACCTACAAAGATAATTTTAGCAAGATAGAAAAGTAATGAAGAGGAGAAAGATTATGTGACAAGTGGCAAATCCAGTTTGGGGCAAGTTAAATTTTGAGTTTTCATGTAAATACAGGTGGTCATATCCAAGATAATATTTAATTAAAATTCAGATATTCCAAAGGAACATTTCTCAATTGAATGAGTGAAAGCCCTTTAAGCTGTATGTACTAGATTTAAAAAGAAAGTTTGCCTAAAAAATCTATTAAGAGTATGATGGGAAACTATATATATATATATATATATATATATATATATATATATATATTTCAGAAACAATTAAAATCTCAAATCAAATGTCACAGAGTTTTTCATAGCCATAGTCCATATCCTTTTCTGCACTGAAAAAAAATTGTGAAAGTACACAATTGAGGATTGTGTATTTCAAAAATGTCATACCAATACATATCCCATCCCGCTGTGAGGTTGAGACTGTCACCCAAATGTAAGGGTTAAATTTCCTCTTCTTGTACATGGATGGCACTATTGAACTGCTTTGATTAATAAATAAAGCAAAAATTATGATACATTATTTCAGAGGCTATCAACAGTATTTATGGCATTCTATTTAGAATGATGACTTCCATGAAGGCTGTTCTCTCTCTTTCTACCTCCAAACACATAGAGAACTTCAGCCAAAGTATAAGAATCCTGGATAACCTAAAGATGCAATATTTGAGAGACTTGACATGCTAGAGAGAGATCTAAAATACTCAGTTGTTCAAATCTTTTCAGATCAGAAAAGACACACATGTGAAAAAGCTTTAAAATAAGCATGTACACAGCCAGTTTTTTTAACTCCTGGGGTGTTCTGAGGGGTCTCTTTCCTCACATTACCAGTTTATGCTTCCTATTAAGCGCACCAGTGCCTGCCTCATATATATATCAATATATTCATGTGCTAGTTGCCTCATTATTTTCCCACTGGAGAGGTGCAGATGTTACTGAGAGTGCCTTAGAAGTTAAACACTTGCAAGTTTCCCTTTGACATGCTTTGGATTGTCCAGAAAAGGAATTCTACTAAAATGTTCTTAACTTTGAATTAATTTTATTTGGAAAATTCACTGTAGAATAGTCAAAAATCATATGCCTA
Organism: Dolichotis patagonum; assembly: GCA_004027295.1. Lineage (NCBI taxonomy): Eukaryota > Metazoa > Chordata > Mammalia > Rodentia > Caviidae > Dolichotis > Dolichotis patagonum. Next base: position 9,258 of record PVJX010000191.1, on the reverse strand, counting down.
TTTTTTGGATTTTATTTCTCTTTTGGCTTTTAGTAAGAAGACTTGAAATTATCCATATTTTAATGCTTTAGTTCAAAAGTATTTTTTACTTTGGAGCTTTGGCAAACAAAATATATAAATGTGAAATACAGCTCATTTTCTTTTAGGAAAGCTAACTACAACTATTATCAGGAAGGAGGTGTAAAACTGGAGATCTTTATGGACATATGAAGAACAAGTCTTTTTCATTTTTCTATTCCATTTTTCAACTTTTATTAATATATATTACAGTACATACTGATTACTTTAGTAAAAGTAGTACAGTAGTATGGAAGTGATATATATATATATATTTTATATATTTTTATATATTTTTATATATTTATATATATTTATATATATTTATATATATTTTTATATATTTATATATATTTATATATATTTATATATTTATATATTTATATATTTATATATTTATATATTTATATATTTATATATTTATATATTTATATATTTATATATTTATATATTTATATATTTATATATTAATATATATTAATATATTTATATATTAATATATATTAATATATTTTTATATATTTATCTATTTATATATATTTATATATTTATCTATTTATCTATTTATCTATTTATCTATTT
>PVJX010000190.1:312155-340224 GCA_004027295.1 Dolichotis patagonum | reverse complement strand
GATAACCTATTGAAGAGGGCTAAAGCTCCTAGCCTGCACCCTCTAGAGGAGCCTTAACCAACAAGAAAAGGGTCTGGGCATTACATTGTACACTTGTATGGAAGGAAACAAAAACATGACGAAAGAGAGAAATAAGAAACAACTCCCAGCCCCCAACCCTGAGAACATTGATCCAGGAGAGGTAAATACAAAAGAGATTGAGGGCAGCAAAAATGCAACATCAAACACACAGCATTAGCGGACATAAAGAGATATCTTCAGGACCTCGTAAGCAGTACCAAAAGTGAAATATTAATTCAAATTAAACAAGAGATAAGTAGATTAATAAAAGAAGGGCTAGGCACCTCTCAAGAAGACACAGACAGAAGAATGGAGGAACACAAATGGAGAGAAAAATTTAATGAAGAATTCAGAAAAAACCTAGAATTCATGAAGCAGATTCAAAGAGATTATCAGGAAACTAAAGACTCGATAGAAAGCTGGCAAAACTGCTTGAAAGAAACCAAAGACAGACTATCAAATATTGAACACAGGCTTGCAATGTGGGGTCATAAAAGGGAAGATATCTTTAAAATAACAAGGGAGCAGGCAGTAAAGATACAAAGACTGGAAGATGACAAGAGGATCTATAACTTAAAAATAAAATATGTGAATGAAGAAGCAGGAATCAAAACAGAGGAATTACAAAGGCTATTCACAGAAATTATTAAGGAAAATTTCCCAAGCATAGTAAAAAGAAATGACATCCAGAGGTATGAAGCATACAGAACTCCAGCCACCTACAACCCAAACAGAGCTACACCCAGACACATAATAATCAAGATCCCAGAAATTCAATACAAGAACAGAATATTAAAAGCCATCAGAGAAAAGAAAAAGATCACCTATAAAGGAAAACCCATCAAAATCATGGCAGACTTCTTGACACAGACCATCAGGTCAAGAAGAGCTTGGAGTAAAGTAATTCAAGCACTAAAGGAGAACAATCTCCAGCCCAGATTGACGTATCCTGCAAAATTCTCTCTAGAAATTAATGGAGAAACAAGATGCTTCCATAACAAAGAGGAACTAGGAGAATTTGTGACCACCAGTCCAACCCTACAAAAAATACTGAAGGACATTCTAGGGAGAGAGAACAAGAATATGAGCATTTCAGGAACGGTGGCAGAGAGGCCTCAGTGAACGAGGTAGACAGTGGAGTGGAAGAGAAAAAAATAGACTATCAATGGCAGAAAAATAGAGTAGCAGAAATGAGGCAGAGAAGATTGGCTCTAATCTCTAGTATAGAGGGCCTCGAAATACTAACAGAGAGAAACACAGGCAGAGTAGATCAGGAGATAGGGTCCATTGAGCTGTTATATATAGGGAGGCAGTGGGACCCAAAACAAGCAGTGCACCCCTTGGGAGTGAAAGGGGAGGAATTGTCTAAAAAAGGGAGGCAGAGGATACTGTTAATGGGGTAACAAGATTTAAAATTTACATTATTCTCACCACTCTGCTTGGATGGGTTACGTGCTATTCCAGCTTGCCTACTTACACTAGACTTGAGGACATGGTCAGCTATCCCAAAAATAAGAGGACATATTATGGTAATCATCCCTAATTTTCCTATCAACTGAATCTGTAGCCCTTTATAACTTACACTGTCTTATTATGACTGATCTTACTTGAATCTGGTTTGTTAGATTGCTACTTTGTATTGACTGTTTTTATTTAAATGTGTTATGATGGATAGCATCAAGTCTAAGTGTATAGGCAACTACACTGAAGATGACAAGATTCACTAAGATACCCACTCTGGTTTGATTATTACGTGCTTTTGAAGTCTTATAATGTCTCCAATGCTTAGTTTTTATTAATGTTGTTATACACTGCTGAGACATCATGGTAACCATTGTAGATCACCTTGTATTGAGGTTTTATGTGATTTTTCTGCCTCATGCTTTTCTAGGAATTGTTTTGTTTTATCTTGCTTTGTTTTGTTTTTCCTGCTAATACAGAAATGATAGATATACATGTAGAGACTCAAGCATGTGTAGAGATTATAAAGTTTATGAGAACCAACTATATAACACATGTTGAAATGAACAACTACTTTGAAGAAAAAGGGACACTATAATACCTAGTGCTGATTCCATAATGTCATGATGTGAAGTCCAGCAAAACTATCACTTTTTGTTCAAAGTGATCTTAGCTTGCTTTGCCTTGTTTAAGTTCAACACACATGAAGGTATGGACAGCTGTTTTGAGGAGAATGAGAGACACTATGACAGCCATTCTTGGCTTCCCTGATGTCTGGTCTTGAAGACCCGAAATGCCCTCCTTGTCCTGCTCAGATCAATTCCATACTAGGTTGTTTCATGTGAATTCCCTGTATGTGACAATCTGGACAACTATTTGGAAGAAAACAAGAGTCAATATGATAGAGAGTGAATATCTCCAATTGTCTAGTTTTGAAATTTTTGTCTCTTACATTGCTTTCTTGTGATCTGCTTTGCTCTGTTTTGTTGTGTTTAATTTTACCCTTTTGATATAATTGCATGTATATTTGCATGGTAAGATGGATGACTATATTGCTGTTTTTGTCAGATCGTGGAGCAGAACTGTTAACAGTCTCACTGTTTGAATGTCTACATGTTTTAACTTTGTAAATTGAACAACTATTTCCAAGAAGTCAGTATGTAATTTGTCAAGCAATAATTTCTTAGGTTTTTTTGTTGTTTTTCCTTGGAATACTGTATTGTGGCTACCCTTTATTCTGTTTTGTTTTTTTCTCTTTAAATAAAATTATTTTAAAAAAAAAGAAATGAAAAATTTTATTGCATTCAAATTGGTTTAGGGTTAAATAATTACATGTAGCTGATAGTTACTTTATAAGGCTTTACTGATACACCCTGAGAATATGAATTTACTTTTGGGGGTGCTTGGCAGGAACAGAATAACAACGTGAAATACTATAGTATCGCAATATTAGTAATAATGTGAAATAATGTGCAAACCAATAAATCCACAGTCAGTCCATCAGGTAGGCAATATTATATCTTAAGACACATGAAGAAAATGAGTCAGTACAGCTAAATAACATTCTCAAGTCCACCAAACCCATCAATAATGTCTGATTGAGTTCATGATTGAGTGTCTACTGCATATGAGGTTTCTAAGTGCTTTACTGTGTGTCATAGAATCTTTACAAAAATTCTATGTGTAATAGATACATAATCATCCAACATACAAATTAATAACCAGAGTGTGAAGCAAACGTTAAGAAGTGTGAAGCAAAGGTTAAGAAGATGGTCCAAGGTGGAACTGGTTAGGCCAGTATTTATACCCTGGAGTCTTCCTATACCATGTCTTCCTATATTGACTCTGAGGATCATCGTCTTTCAACCTGGCACTGTACTGACGCTGAGAAACCACCATAGTGTCATAATTTGATGTTTGCTTCATCATCCTAAGATACTTTCTGGGCTTTATATTGTTAATGAATTCTCCAATGAGTGAAGGTTAATGACTATCATGGTATTGGAGGCCAGAACCAGAGACATGAGTTGGAAATTTGAAAAATCTATGAATGCAAATTAAGTTCTGCACTTTTAAGCCTGAGTGTTCTGTTTACTTGTTCAATTTAGCTTTAGAATTGCCTCGCTTCTCCACTTCACTGAGCATGTCTTCTGGTAAAGATGATGTGAAGAAGAGTTTATTTCATAATTAGACAATTGTGCCCAAGATGTTTTCTGTAAATTATGTAGCAAACTGGTGAGCCCTTATTTAAATTGGGTTTTTAAAACTGGCATCTGTGAATATCACATCCTACATTTTCTACTTTGTGACTCACATTCAAAATATTTAGATTTTGCTGGGTGCAATGGTGCATGTCTATAATCCCTACTATGCAGTAGGCTGAGGCAGGAAGATCAAAAGTTAGAGACCAGTCTGGGCTACTTTGAGACCCTGTCTAAAAAAAAAAAAGTCTTGAACATTGTAGTCTCTCTACCTTTGTATGTAAAAATAACTGTACATAGCAAGTATGAACTATTGATGTAAAAGTCTCCAAAAGAATTCTACAAAGGAAACATACATTCTGCTTCATGGTGAGAAGCTTTCTATTAGATGCCAAGGAGTCCTCAGCTTAATCTGGTCTTTCTTTTCCTCATACAGGCTGGGAAACGTTCACTGTGACTGTGTGGTTTCTTCTCTTTGACAGAAGCTTTAGTCTCCATTCCCTGATTATGATAGCATGTTGTATTAACACGTCTCCTATGATGCTAACCCAGCTGGACACACTTGACTGACCGGAAGACAGGGCACGAATGCATCAGCTGTCTCGCCCGAGTTCTAACTTCCCATCTGTGAGTTGGCCCCATTTGCTGATGCTGTACATGAGAGATTAATAAACAAAGTTAGAGAGTGTTCATGGGTAGTGGGGAGGGGGACTTGAATAAACAAGATAGATAGAGTATTTGGAAATATAATTGTTATTATTCACTGAGCTTTTTAAACCTAGCTGTTTGTTTTTCCCCTGAAGCAGTAACACAAATGCTCTGGACAAGAGATTCAGGAGGGATGGATATTCAACTCAGCTCAATTCAATTTGACAAACATTGATTCATTACTCTTCACTATGAATGAAATCAAATACACTATTTTTCCTGAATAATAGAGTGGTTTGGGATCACCTTGGGTGTGACCTTTGAAATAAATCTCTGAAGATGAAGTCATGTCCAGCCCCCACTTTTTTGTAATTATTTTTTGTTGTTTCGTATTCTTAGTGCCTCTCTCTCTCTCTCTCTCTCTTTCTCTCTCTCTCTGTGTATGTGTGTGTGTGTGTCTGTGTATCTATGTACGTCTTTTTCTTTCTCCCCTTCCCATCATCCTTTCAAATGTCAGTGTCTGTATCTTGTACACAAAGGACAATCACAGATCACAGGGAAAAATATTCAAGTGATAGGATGTTTTCATCAAAAAAAGAAAAAATCTCTTGAGAAGAATTTTAGTAGTGAACAGATTGCAACAAAATTGAAAGTAATCTTAATCATAGATTAAAATGATTTATAAAGTATACTTTATAAATCACTATTTTTATTAATATATATTTGACTATGAAAAAAGAAATTTATGGATTATTTATATGGTGGGGGATAGTCATACGAATTCCTGGTACCCTCAAAGAGGGCATCAGGGTTGCCATTTCAGGGATTTCAAATAGTAGCAAAAACTTTACCATGTGTCCTTACTATTTCATGAAAATTTCAATAAATATCTATTAAGGTTTTACCATCTGTCAAGCAGAACTTTCGGTAGATAGTGAGAAGAAAATAATGCAAAGTCAATGACCACGTGATTATATAATGCATGTGGTGATAAATTTAAGAATATGGAGAGAGATCACCATGGCTGCCTATGGATATTATGTAGCAGCACTTGTGAGACAGTGTACAAAGAAGAGCAGAGATAATGTACTTTTGGATGAAATTGTCCTGATAACGTTGCTCTGATAAACAATAATTACATCTTAGTATAAATATCCCCTACATATCACATGTGATATACTTATCCTAATGAATTGTCATTTACCTGCATTTCATATTCAACTGGACACCCTGTATTTTCACCTGCTAAATCTAACAACTCTACTCTCTAGCCATAGGATTGGAACAACCATATCCTTGTTCATACTCAAAACTCCTTAGTCAAAAATGCCTTGTGGCAGAGCCGGAAGTAAAGGGTCAGATTCCTTTTGCATAGAAAGGACAGAATGAATATTGTGAATGATAGTTTATCCTGCCACTATTTGTCAGAACTGTCTGCCAAAACAAACATAAGCCACGTATTTGAAACTTTCATTTTCCTGAAAAAAAAATCCTTCTTTATCTCATGTAATTCTGAAAAGTTCATGTATGTACATAGGTATAAGCAGAATAAAATGACTTTGTCAAGTTTCATAAACCAATAAGTAAAATCAGTCTCCATATCGCTGTCCTTGTATTTTACAGAAAAGGCAACCAACGTCTTCCAATTGGGTCAGCTAAATTCAAATATTCATTTCTGAAAATAATCGTAACATTTTTCAAGTTCTGTTTTTCTGCACAGAATCATGTGGCCATTTGCACGAAAGTACTTCTGAGCACTCCCTTTTCTCATACGCGAGTTGTCATGGTTTATGTCGGTGGCCCCCAGGCCTCATGTATTTGCATTGTACATTCGTGACTGGTTCATTGTCTAGTGCTCAATCTGAAACAGATCCCGGAGAGATGAAGCAGATATTTGCACGGTACTTGTGTCTTAGTTACTTTATTCGTTGCTGAGACAGTGCTGCACCCTCCTAGGGGGTGGAGCCAGGATGTGATGTAATGGCAGGAAGAAGGTGTGTCACTCTCCTGCCGGTTTCCGCTTGCTGTTTGCAGCTGCCATGAACTGCGGCCCCACCACGCCACCCTGCCTTGGAGCCAACTGAGTATGGACTGAAACCTCCAAAAACTGTAAGAAATAAACCTTTCCTTTCCCAACTTTGGACATCAGGTATTTTATCTCAGCAACAAATAAAGTAACTAAGACATGAGTACCGTGCAAATATCTGTTTCATCTCTCCGGGATCTGTTTCAGATTGAGCTCTGAACACCTTTGTATGTGAGAAGTTTTTAGAAAGCATATTATTTCATGCATTATCTTATAAAATCAAAGCCCACTCAATATTTTCGGTAAATTTGATCCGGTAGTGGCGGTTTTTCATTCTGGATTAACAGGTCAGTTTTTCTTGACCTAGTTTGAATACGATTTGTGCTGACTCAGTTCCTTTATATCCTCTGGTCTGATGTACTTTTAAAACTGCAAGAAGCATTATTATTGTTATTTCACAATAGGACTCTTTCAAAAGTAAACAGGTAAGCAGGAGCACCGGTAATGAAGGAATAGATCTCAACTATTAGAGTGAGCAAAACATACTGTGACAGGCACGTGGGTTTTGACACCCTATTTATGTCATTCACTCATCCACTCATTATTCATTCTGCAAACATTTCTCACGTGTCTATAATGTTCTGCTAGATGCCAAAAAGGCAGTGCGATAAAGCCACCAATTTTCTAAAATAATATAATAAAGACCTTTGTTTTCTGAGTACAAGATAATATACCACATGCTCTTTGCAGATGGCTTCATGCAAACTGGGCAGCAAGTCAGATGAATTAGAAAGTTTAGTATTCACTACAGTGGTTAAGAAACTGAAGCTCATAATATTAGACCTGCAATGGCCGTAAAAGTAGCACTTGATAAAACGAAATTTGAGATTTCAATCTTTCTTACTTTTCCTCCAGATAACACATTCTTTATTTTCACGTGTCTGGTAAGGAAATGCCTAGGAATATAGATGACAACATTATGTAGAATTTGAGAACAAGTTCTTTGGAGTCAAGCAAATCCAGGTTGAATTTTTAAATAACATATATGAAATCCTGTGTGAGTTCCTTATTTCCAAAGGTCAGTTAAGACAAAACAGCACTAATACCACAGGTATCTTAACAAGCACTGTCCTGAATATGAGCTGTAAACCCGTAGTTCAGGGAAAATCCACAGGGAATGAAAGTTACAAAGCGTATTACGGATCTTACACATTCTCCCTAACCTCCTTCCTAACCTCCTAACACATCCTCCCTAACCTCTTTCCTAACCTCCTAACACATCCTCCCTAACCTCCTTCCTAACCTCCTAACACATCCTCCCTAACCTCCTAACCGCACTAAACAAATGTCAGACTCTTGAGACTCCCCTATTTGAGCTCTGATTTCAAGGTAAGTTTCTGGTTCCTTTTCAAATGTACTTATTCCTTTTTTTTTTTTCTTCACATATTTCTCCGTTTCTAACAATGGTAACTTCCTATTCATTACAGGTTAGGACTCTCAGATTAACTTATCTGAATCAATAAAAAGAATAGCTTGGGCTTTACTGAAACGTGATTAATTGTGTTATATAGGAAACCTTGTTAGCACTGCTTTGGTTGTATCACAGTTGATTCATATAGCTATTCCAGAAGGAATCTGGATTTTAAGGAGTTTAATAAGAGACAAAAAATGTTAACTTGGTTTTCTGCTCTGATACCTTAACCCAACAGTCAAACTGAGTTGTGTTTCATGGACATATGAGTTTTATGCAACGTCTATGTAGGTGTGTATATGCAAGACAAATCAAAATGCAACAGTGATTTGTGTTAATTTTTTGATTTGCGTTAATTTTTGTACTTCTAGAATCATTCTTATTGCCATATAGGAATCCATACAAATTATTAAGTATGTTTCAGCCTGGAAGAATGATCATTTTTTAATAATAATTATATTAGAAATTCCCCTTCACCTAGCTACTGCTTTAATCCCCAAGAAATTGGGCTGAATTCTATTTAAGGAAAAATTTTTTCAAAACCAGCTTCTGAAAACTGATTGATGTGGTTTATCGCTACTGGCTTGGAGGAAGGCAGAGAATAAACCTGACATTTTGCTTGATTGAAATGATGCTTCACTGATATAAAGAATGTAGGAGAAAGTTGTTTTGTTTTGTTTTGTTTTTTACAGACATGATTTCAAGCACTGTTTGGTCTAGGAGCTCAATTTTAAATCAAATTGGTTCTAAGATAAAATATAAAGTAGGAGGCAATTTAAAATTTGATTTGAATCTCATATTCTCCCCCTACCAGCTTTGGGGATTATAATTTACCTGTGATCTTGACTTTCTGTTACCATGTATAAATGAGGATAATAGCATGTCCTTCACAAGGCTGGCGAAAGAATGACATAAAACATGGGAGTGGTTTAGCACAGAGCCTAGGGTAATATAAAACATCAAGTGAAGATGTCAACTATGCAATTTAATACATGTCTCCAGAGCTCCAAAACTAAGAGACACACAGAGAGATCTGAGAGAATCACAATTATGTAGAAAATAATGTAAAAAGGTTTTCAAATTTGAAAGAAGCTTAGTTCATTTTGCAGATGAGTGCTCAAGTTGTCAAAAGATGCTACTCAAATGAAAGTTTCATCTCTATTTTCAACCTTAACAATGAGTGTAATCATGTTTCAAGTCCAAGACTCTGTACACAGATGACTGAGAATCGAGGGTGGCCAGATACCTTTTTGCCTGTCTGCTTAGCGCCATGTCCGTGCTGACCTTAAACTCAATAATCATCACCCTCATTGTGAATCCAGTGATGATGATGCTTTTATCACAGCAGGATAAATTCTTCTTGTCAAAATTGGCACCAATTATGCAAATAAAAGCTGAGGGGTTCATTAGCTAGATAGTAATTTGAGGAACTTGAATAAAAGAAAAGATATACAAAATTTCTATCAAGAAAAATCACTTCATTTCTAAAATAACCTTTAAGAATCTGAGTAAATGATAAATAAATCAAAATTTTAGAATTAAGGGTGGTTCCTCAATTCACGAATGCTTCCATTTGCAAATAATTTGGTTCGCAAACAGAAGCATCTGGCAAAATTTTGCTTTCAGTTGCAAACTCTGCAGATGATTAAGGGATTCACAGTTGACATTCTCTTCAGCGTTCTTTGTATTTGTTCTTTTCTTTGTTTCGAATTACAGCTTATAGTACTAATGACACAGATAATGGGCATTATTTTGAAGTACAGCATTGTATTGTCCATTTGTGATATATAAAATCAATAATAATTTATTGAAAGAAAATTCAAGACTTTCCTAATTGTCTCAAGTTTATTTGATAAGTTTCTCATATGTGCTTTATTACTGACAACTATTACTAGCTTTATTAGCACGATGAGTTTTAAAGTATTTCCTCCTCTTTGATTTTCCAGGAAACTTTGTATTGAATTGGTATATTTTTTCCTTAAATATGCCCTAGAATTTATCTGTGAAGTCATGTGGAGTTTTATCTGTGGAACACTGTAATTTAAAATAATTATTTTATAGGTAGCATGTTATTGAGTTCTGATTTTTTAATCCAATGCAATGACAGCTGAATTTATTTTTTTAATTTATTTATTTATTTTTATTTAGAGAAGCAAAACAGAAAAGAGAGTAGCAATAATACAGAATTTCAAAAAAACAGTAAGAAATTGATAAATTTCTTTGATAGTTGATAAATTACGTATCATTATCTTAGAGTAGTTGTTCAGGTTACAAAATCAAAACATGAAAAGTAGACAATCAAACACTAACAGTACAAACTATTCTGTTTGATGAGTTAACAAAAACTTAGCAGTATGATATTTAAATTGAGAGTGTTTAAGTGTGATTATTGGTGTGGTTAAGCTTGTCTGTCAATTTAATATCAACTGTATTATTCCATCTCATTCCCTTTTGCTTCTTTTTGTTCACTGAACTTCTTTTATGATTCCATTTGCTTTCTGTTATCGTCTCATTAGCTATAACTCTTTTCCCTTGTTCTTGAATTATACGTTAACTTTAGGGGTGGAAGGATTTAATTCTTTCCTCTCTTTCATAAGAGTCACGGCCAACACTTCAATAAGAAAAGACAGGTTAACGAAAGAACAGCAGACCATGCTTATTTAATAAAAGTTTTGCATGACATAGGAGCCTTCAGAAATAGCTATTTTATGCTTAGGTTTAGTGAAAAGTGGACAGCCACAGAGAAATGGGGTACAACTAGATGATACGATCTAATGGTAACAGATTGAGGAGGGAAACCTACCAAGGCCTGACTGTTCAAAGGAATTGGCTTTTCAGTGCAGCGTTTTTCTCACTGCTGCAGGGCAGTATCTATCTGGTATGAGAGTCTTGTGATTTACCCTCAGATAAATCAGGCTGGGGAATTTTTCTTATGGCATTCTTCTGCACAGAAAGAAAGAAAAGGTTAGAGTAATGTTGCTAGTTTCTGTAACCCAGCTTGGGGAAGAAAAGCTCCAGCATTTAAGAATGGCTTCAAGGAAAGAAAGACATGGAGGTGACAGAAAGTTAGGGAAGGTCAGAGAGTGTCTTTGCTTTGCGTCTTTATCGGAGGACTCCTAATCCCCTTTGGTGTAAAATATTCAGCTTGCCAAAATGCCATAGTTCGGCATATAATTTTCTAAGCCCTAACAATATCTGGAACTTGTTAGCATTTACTGTCAAATAATATTTTCTTACTTCATGCATAGTAGAGAGTCTTAAAAGTGTAGATATTTTTAAAATACACTTTAATTTTTAGAGCAGTTCTAGGTTCCCAGCGTAACTGAGAGAGAATTCCCGAAGATCACCCTTGCTTTTACACACACAGTCTCCTCCATGAAGGATGCTTCACCAGGGAGCCACAGACATCACCACTGAGAAGCCTACACCATCACATGACTGTCGCCAAAGTCCCCAGCTCGCAGTACGCGGCACACTCACAGGTTTGCACGCATGCGTAATGACATGCATCCCTATTATGGTATCATGCAAGTAGTTTCTCTGCCCTAAAATTCCACTTTGCTCTGCTTATATATCCCTCCCCTCTCTTACGTCCTAACAGCCAAGTTTTTCACTGTCTCCACACTTTTGTCTTTTCCACAATATCATGGAGATGGAACCACAGCACGTGGCCTTTTCACATTTTCTCCATGCATTCTAGGGCTTGGTGGTTTGTTTATTGTCTATGTTGAGTAATACTGCATTGTCTAGATATACCTCGGTTTGTGTGTTCACCTCCTGCAGGACATGCTGGCGGCTGTTTCTGAGTTTAGACCATAATGACTAACGTCGCTATATGTATTCATCTGCCAGTTTGTGTGTGGACGTGAGTATTCAACTTTTCTGAGCAAATGCCAAGGCGAGTGATCACTAGATTGTGTGGTAAGAATATGTTTAGATTTGTAAGAAACCCTACAATCACTACCATTTAATGGTCCCTCCAACCAAGGACAGTTTCTATAGCTGCACATCTTGGCCAGTGTTTGGCGTTGAGGAGGTGTGCTTTTATTTCTCCTAGCCTTACTGTCATAAAGAGTGTTATGTCATAAGTTCACAGACTTAAATCTTTCCATTATTCTGGTCATAAACAGAATCAAATTTCCCATAAGGGCAATGCTGAACATTACCATCGAATTTGATTTGGTTTGCATCGAACTTGGTTTGTGAGCAGAAGGTCCTTACAAACACGTAATAAAGCCCACGGCTATTTTTGTTTAACGGTTACTATCTTTTAAAGAGACTTAAACAATGAGAAAACAATTCTACATTTACTCACACAATTACCATTTCCACTGCTCTTCATTCATAGTGTAGCCCTGGATTTCCATCTCATTTCAATTTTCTTCTACCCAAAGGGCTTCATTTAATATTCCTTGCAGTGAGACTCAATTGGTCATGAGAGTTTTAGCTTTTGTGTGGCCAAAAGTTCCTATATCTCACCTTTTCTTTTGAAATCTATTACTATTGGAATCGTAGGTTGACGGTTTTTTCTTTCCATAGTCTTAAAATGTTGCTGTATTTTTCCCTCTCACTTGCCCAGTTCCCAAGGAGAGCGCTGCTGCCATCGTGAAGTGTGTTGTTTTCATGAAATTTGTCTTTCATGTCCCCTTGGAGTTGTTGTTAATTTTGTTTCGTCTCTTGATTATTTTTGAATAATTGAGTCATGATGTGCTTTGGCTCACTGTCCCTCATGGTTTGAATCTGTAGATTTGTCTACTCTCCCCTCTCGGAAAGCCTCTGATTATGTGCATATTAGGTTGTTTAAACTTGTCTCTCAGCACACTGTGAATAAACAAATGTTTTTATTTATTTTTATATTATTATTATTTTAGCAGTACTTGAGATTGTACCCAATGCTTAACACTAAGCTGCATTTCCTGCCTTTTTAAAAATTTTATTTTAAAAAGAAAAACAGAAAAAAAGAAGAGAAATGATACAGAATTTCAAAAAAGAAAAAAAAGTATAGCATTAACACTAGTTAATATGTTGAATATTGTTATCTCAGAATTAATTGTTTAGATTATAAAATCTAGGCACAAACATAATTTTTTAAAAAATTCGTGACGTCTTGCTACAGTGCTAAACTGCTAAGACTGAGCTCAAAGTTGTAATTCTCCTGCCTCGACTTCCCAGAGTGCTGAGATTACAGGTATGTGCCTTCAGACCTACTCACTTATCCTCTGCAAATTTATTTTGACTTTCTTTGTCTCTCTTTCAGTTGGATATTTTCCAGCATGTATTCAAATTCACTAGTTCTCTTCTATATTTAGTATATGATTAATATATCTACTATGTTTCCATTGCAGTTACTGTAGTTTTCATCTTAATAATTTCAACTTTGCCCTTTCTAATATCTTTTCTATCTCTTCACTTTATGTATGCACGGAAAATTTAGTTATAGTAACTGATTTCATTCCCTTGTCTGCTAATCCTAACATCTGTGTGCATTCTCAGTCCACTTGTATTTATATATTGTTCACATTGCACGTCACCTGTCCCTGCCATTTAGTCTGCCTGATACTATTTGTTTAGGTGCCACACCTTATGAATTTTATCTTGTTGAATGCTGCATATGTTTTGTATTCCTGCTCTTGAGTTTTGCCGTGGAATGTAGTTCAGATCTTTGGGGAGATCCTTTTGGGTCTGGATGTTACGCTTAGGTAGCTGGGGCCCATGCAGACTAGAGCTGATTTTTTCCCACTGTACAGAAAGATCTTGATTAAACTGACACAATTGCCTGTGAATTCGTTTTTCCATTTAAACCGGTGGGAAGAGGTGCTCTTCTCAACACCGAGTAAATACAGAGACACCGTATCCTTCTGTCTCCAGTCTCAAATTGTTTCTGCACATGCAGCCCTGATTTCTATGCAGTGGAGGACTTCAGAGGGATTGTCTACAAATCCCGGAAGCATCTTTCTCCCTGTCGTTCTCTGGCACTGTCAGGTCACCTTGGATTCCCTGAAAACTCTAAACCAGATTCTCTATTCATCTTCACATCCCAGGAATTGGCTGGTTTCTGTCTGGACCTTTCCTGCCTGAGCTGCCTGTTGTGTGTGATCCCTTCCAAGCCACTAAGCTTGGGTAATTATGAGTTTATCTCCTGTGCTTCCTGTCTGTCATGGATTATCTTCTTGATAATCTGATTCCAATATCTTGAAAACAATGGCTCATACATTTGTCTGTTTTCTTTCTTCTGGATTAGTTCACGTTTTTTTCCTTTTCTATTTTTTTTTATTTTAAAAAGCAAAACAAAAAAAGGGTAGAAATGATACAGAATTTCAAACAAAAATAATAGGAAATTAACACTCGCTAATGTGCTGCATATTGTTATCTTCGAAGTAGTTGTTCAGGTTGCAAGATTCAGGCATGAAAAAAATGATCTAACACTCAATCAATGAAAGCACAAACTGTTCTTTTTGATGAACTAATAGAGATTGGTAGTATAGAGTAATAAGATCCAATATGTACCACAGATATTGTGATAATGACAGAGAAAGTGCTCAGGAGGAAAGAACAGCTGGGATAGGGAAAAGGAGAAAAGGAGAAAAGGAAGAAGAGAAAAGATTCTATGTATATAGGTATACATATGTGTTTATGTATGTATGTATGCATGTGTATACAAGATGGATTAGTTCACATTTGAATGCATCTCCAAATCCCGTTACTTCATCATAATAGATTTGCATTTACATGTGAAAGGTATTAAATTCAGATTTTTTCCCAATGCTAAAGATTGTCTCAGTACTACTTTTAAAGAAAAAGAGAGATACTAGTTTATCACTTACAGGGAGTCATGAGGGATATATAGGGAGGTAGTTATAGAGTTCACGCCTCACTGCAGGAATAAAGCAAGTTGTCATCTTCAAGGAGAAGTGAGCAGAAGAAAATAAGGGGAGGTAAAGCCTGGATCTGTCACTTAGGAGAGGCTGCCAGAAGTTCAATGAGGGATGAACAAATGGTTGCCAAGCCGGGGTCTCAGCCAAGTTGTGGTTGGATAGCACAAACGTCTGGTGAGCCAAGCTTGATACCCACAGCAAACACGGTGCCCCAGAAATAGGAGCGGAGCACAGAAAACAAATGTGAGGATGAAGCAAAGCTTGATACTGAATGGGAGGAGAGGGGTGGGCTGTGGACAGGAGGGAGACAGTAATTCAAGTCACGTCATTCAGGTACGTCCATTGGCAAAAATTATCATTTCTTCATGAGGCGATTCAGCAAATATTTTAAGATGATACTTTTAGAAAACACAGTGAATGAAAAATAATTTTGCATATGAGAAGAAAGAAGCCTAGAGATGACAGTGTAGAACATTCTAACTAGCAACAGTAACCAAAGAACATTGAGACAGTTCATAATTTATTCTGCAATTTTTGGAATAGAGCCAGTAAGAAGTAGAAATAAAGGTCAACAGAGGAAGAAGGTAAATGGCCAGGAGGCCAAGTGTCTGAGAGATGGGGAAACGCATAGAACATGATATTTTTGAGCCAGGAGTGGGAGAACTCCAGGTATGATAACCAGTGTGAGGGAATCTGTGCAGATGAATGACATGGAGCTGAAAAAATGTGGTAAAACACTAAAGATTCGGGCTGCTGGCTGCAATCATCTATGTGATATTTCTAGCCCTACATGGGCCAAAATGTGCAGCCTGGCAGGCCTCATGGGAAGAAACTGACCTGCATACACTGGATTTGGTGCAGTCAGCCAGGGCACTGCAGTTTTCTGGAAAGAGTTACGGTTCAGGACTCAAGCTCTCCTTCCCAAGTTAGAGGTACTCACACATGAGGTGTGATTGAAATATATGGTAAATGTTTAAATTTTAAAAAAACACTATCACAGTAAAAGCCACGTGGCCATCCGTCCCCCTCAAAATATTCCTCCTCACTTCACACACACTTATCCCATCGTTCTTGCCATTTTCTGAAGCAGTTCTGGATGTCCTCTTTCATGAGTGTCTTTAAGAGAAAAGACAAAAAATACCATGAATGCCACTGCCAAGTGTTGTCCAATGTGAAGGCAAGCTCGCATAAACGTGACCCTGTGTCCCCATCCACCTTACTCACCAGATACAACACCAGATGATTTTCGAGTTTTCCTAAAATCAAAATGACCATGAAAGGTCAGTGTTTTGAATCAATTCAGGCCATCAAAGCAGTCACCACAGTGCAGGTAAAGACACTCACAAGAGATGACTCCTCGAAAGTGGTAAAAATGAGGGGATGAGTTACTCAGAGTGAGGTTTATAGAAGGCAATCAATGGCAAAGTGTCTTTTACAGTAATGAATTCTAAACTCAATCATTCACTCTGTTTTTTGACACACCTTGTACAAACCTCCAGTCTAGTGTAGATGACTTCATTCAAACTCCTCCTTACCGGGAGCCTCAGCTGAGGTGTTTTCTTCAGTATTTTCCTGCTCTTGGCCCCTTCCCACCCTCCCTCTCTGGACCGCGTGCCATAAGCACGCAGGAGCCTTCTGTTCAAGGTTTTTAGCAACGGAGTGACCCCTCACTCCGCTGCACTGCTTGACCCTGCCTCAGCCTGAGCTGAGCCACCAACCGCACAGGAAGATGAAGAGTATGGGGATCACTGGCCATGTTTACCTTTGGATTCCTGAGACTCAGTAAGTGAATGAAACCTGGATCACCAATTTCAGTTTGGCCCTTATCCTATCTGATCTAATCAACATGGCTCCTCAACTGTCAGAGATAGAAAATTAACCATTTTCAGATTTTTGTTTTCTAAAAATTTTTATTTATTTATTTATTTATTTATTTATTTTAATTTGAAAGAGAATAAAACAAAAGGGGGCAGTACAGAGCAGATCAGAACAGGACAACATAGGCAACACAGTACTTTACATTAAGTCAACTGGACATCAACGGTATCTAACACCATATCTCTTACTCTGCTATAGTTGAGCATAGTTTCAAATACAATAATATCAAACATAACACAATAGTATAAAGCCATGCATAGAGTGAAAGAATTACAGGGCCTTCTGAACCGAATAACAGAAAATGATTAATGGGTACTATAATACCTCATTTTCGATAATAAAAAAAAATTTTTGTTTGAACTATCACACATATTCAAATTCCAATAAGACACAATGTGATAGATAGAACCAACAGTAGTAGATCAAAAAGCATGGTAGGACTTCTAAGAAGGATGATATTAAATCAGCAATAGCTGTCATAATGTTTTCTTCAAAACAGCTGTTCATATCATCACGTATGATATAGTCAAACAAAACAGGATAAAACCATTCCAACTGATGATTGAAAACTTTGAAAGACTTCAAAGTTATGAGATGGGGACTCATGCTTACCATAAAGTCTTATATACTCTTATCAAATCTCATACTAGGGAGACTATATGGTATTTTCCCTTGTGAGTTTGGTTTATTTCGCTTAAGAGAATGGTCTCAAGTCGTGTCCAGTTATTTATAAACCATTTTCAGATTTAAACACTGTTATTTCAAGGTCCATGCATAACTCGTAATGTAAAAGGCTGTCTTAGAGATAGAAAATCAACCATTTTCAAACTTAAATGCAATTACTTCATGGTACATACATAATTTGTGTTTAAAAGGCCTGCCTAGTATCAATGAAAGAATGCTATATTTTCCCAGTGCGAAGCTTTGTATGTGAAGACTTTTCCCTTTGAGTTTCTATGAAATGGACAAAAGGCCAGAAAACTAATTAGTGAGGTTAATCATCACATTCTCAGTAATGAATGCATAATGTCACAATTATATTAATTAAGCAAAACTTAATGCTGATTGCTTAAAGATGCCTTGATGGAATATGTGACTGATGTTAAAATTGTTCTTTGAAGATCAAACACTTACTAATTCTATACGATTTACACCATCAGACTCAGTGTGTTAATAGCAAGTACACAGTACACGTTCGTAATTTCCAACTAAATTAAACACTGGGGGTGGCATATCATTTTGCTTTACATTTGATCTTTCTCATTCAGACATCATTTAATCACTTAGGCACTTTATTATGTGTCTACTACATCATAAGCTGTAAGATAGAATGACGAAACTACATGATCTCTCACTTCAATGAAATATCAGAGTCTACAGTGCCAGCTCTCCGTAGGTTGTGACTCAGTGTTGATAAGAACAGTTTCTGTGGGACTTTACTGAAACACTAAGAAGAAAATAAGAAACTGTTAAATAGCAAATGCTTAACAAATCTAGGTAAATCAAATGCTTTGCTGCTTAACAATCTAGGTAAAAATTTCCTCCTCTCTTTTTAGACTCTCTGTTGGTTCCTTTCACATCCTCCTTCATTTCTTATTTTTATTCTATCGTCACATAGGACTTAGCAGCTCCCTGGAGGGAGAAGATAGACATTAAGTTCTTACCTCAAAACAACAACACAGAAAGTGTGCCCAGAAACTGCTTAGGCAAACACCTGACCTAAAAATGCCTTTCAGTGTGTGGTGTGGTGGCTTCACATTGGGAAACATGAACTAAAAATACAAGTTATTTAAATTCACATAGAATGTCCTCTTACTAGTGCTTAATGATTCGCTTGATTCTAATTGCAGCACAAGAATAAGATGAGAGCCCAGATCTCAAATCTAAAAGCAAAGTCATCTAGATTTTGCATAACCCTTTTCTTTTTTTGTTTTTAGAACTGGGAACAAGAATCCTGTAGGCAAAAGAAAAACTGATTAAAACATTTTGTGATTGTCATTTATAAATGCTGGCTGTGTCACAGAGAAAGTACTTACTTAAGAAGAATTCTGTTCTGTTTTGAAACAAAAGAAAAGCTGGCTAGCAAGATGGATTCTAAAGAACAAATATCAGTTGAGCGTGGTTATTACAATTATCTTATCACCTAAGAAAATATATCTTTGAAAATATTTCATGCTAAAGTGTAGGTTAAAATTACAGCACCACATACAGGGATGATAAAAGCAAGGCCATCGACTTTAAAGAATACAGCAAATTCACTCATTTGTCCTCTCTGCATCACCCTCTTTCATCCTGTCCCCTTTCTTTCTTGTATCCCCTCCCCAAAAGTGCTCAGGGCTTGTTATATAATACTGAGCAGGATGCTGAAGTGATAGAAATATGTAAGACTGAGTCTTCCTTTCTAGCAGTTCAGGTAAGAAGTCAAATCTAATTATGTGAAATTTATCTAAAATATATGTGCTGTAGTAGAGGTTTTTTTTTATCAAAATGCAGTGAAAACAGAACTTCAGATCTATGGCTTGGCTAGTGGGTACCAAGAAGGACTCCAGAGGGAATATGATTTTTAAGACGGATCATGAATTTCAATATTATTTTTTCCAGTTTACGCTTATCCGTACGGTTATCCATGCACCATCAGAATCCCGAGTTTCGGAGAATGGTTCTCTAAACCCCTCCAGGATTCTGGCTGTTCTCTTTTCACAACTTTGACTTCCCTTGTTCTCCAAGAGGAAGAGAAGAGAGGACTCTGACTGGGTCAGAGATCCAAGATGGCATCCTTGGGATGTGGTTCAGCCAGGAAGAGGGAAGGGGAGGGCTGTCTGACAAACAGCATCTATATGACCTGTTGTCGAGTTTCCCATCGAGCAGAGAGCAGGAAGCATGGACCCAGGAGGAAAATGTGGGAAACCATAGGTTAAGAATCATGATCAAAAACAAAAATCAGTATCATAGGAGGAGGGATAGAAATGTAGAATTATAATGCTGCCAGATATTTTCACAGTAAGTCACATAAGACAAGGAACATGGGAACATGGTTTTTCAGAGAGGAAATTGAGGTGCTCACAGCTTGACTAAATCCTCAAAGGTCATATGACTTAATCTCTTCACTATTCCTCCAGGGGTTTCTCTTATGCTCTTTGCACTGCACTTGCGTTGCTTCTGGGAGGACTCTATGTATGCTGTAACTATGCGTGCAAGAAGACTGCTCTAGAAATCATGATTTCTGAGTTTGATTTTCATTCCTGCCATTCACTTCCTTTATGGTGAAGACACAAGGCCATTGTTGTTTCTCATCAAGAACAAAAAACTGCAACCAGTAAACATTTGTGGAGGCCTAGCTTGTTAAGTACTTGTCCTTCCTTCCTTCTTGCTTCCTTCCTTCTTTCTTTCCTTTTTTCCCTTCCTCTCTCTCTCTTGTTTTTTCTTTTTTCTTCTTTGCCATTTTGTGCTTCAGAAGCATAATGATAACCTAAAATAATGCGTGGCTGTACATATATTATGTATTATCCAGTGCTGTCTTACCTACATCATGAAAAAAAACAAATATTATGATGTATGTGGGGATTTGGTGACTATAAGGGAGCAAACTAGTTTAAAATGTACATAGTTTAAAAATGTACAAACACAATGTAGCGTTTCATAGTGCACAGTGGTCTGCACCTTCTGTTCTCATGTTTGACGAAACTGTATTAGAAATACAGTGGGGCACATTGATAAACCAAATATTTCCTTTTAAAATAATGTCTTTTCATATAAAACTTTTCTATTCCACTCATATCTTTAAAACAGCATGGGCTTCTAAGGTGGCAAAAATCTTCGTCTCAATATTTCTATTAGTACTCAGTGTAGCAAAGCACTAAACTTAGAGGCATTATGAAAAAATTCTTTGCCCGTAGCAAAGTAGCTCAAATTGTGATCCCTGTGAACAAAGGCAGAGCTGTCCAGTGCCTACCACTCTGGGAATTTGCATAACTGTCCACAAATTTTATAAACCTGACGTCACTTGCATTGTCAATGTTCCTCCCATTTGCACTTTTTTCTTTTCTTGGCTGAAAAAAATTTATGCTAAAGAAAAATAATATTTCAGTTCTTCTGGGAATATGCCTAGAAATGGAATAGCTGGGTCAAATGGGACTTCCAGACCCAGCTTTTTGAGGAATCTCCAGACTGACCTCCACAGTGGCTGCACCAGTCTACACTCCCACCAACAGTGCAGAAGAGTTCCTTTTTCCCCACAGCCTCTCCAGAATTTGTTGTTGGTAGTTTTTTCTATCCTGGCCATTCTTTCTGGAGTGATATGGAATCTCAGTGTGGTTTTAATTTGCATTTCTCTCATGACTAATGATGATGAACATTTTTTTATGTATTTATTTTCCATTCATATTTCTTCATCTGAGAACTGTATTCATTTCAGATGCCCATTTTTGGATTGGGTCTTTGAATTTCACGGGTCTGATTTTTTTTAATTCTTCATAAGTTCTAGACAGAAGTCCTTTGTCTGGGGGACAGTCCATGAAGATTTTTTCCCAATTTGTGGGTTTTCTTTTCACTCTGCTGGAAATCTCTTTTGACATGCAGAAACTCTTTAATAAGATGTGGTCCCAGTTATTGATTCTGGGAAGTATTTCCCGTGTGGTTTGATTCTTGTTCATGAATTCTCTACCTACCCCTATATCTTTGAGATTTTTACCTACTTTGCCTTCCAGTAGTGTTTCTGTTTTAATATTTAGATCTTTGATCCAATTAGATTTTAGTTTTGTACATGGTGATAGACATGGGTCTAGTTTTAGTCTTCTGCATATGGATAGCCAATTTTTCCAGCACCGTTTGTTAAAGAGACTGTCATTCTTACAGCGAACATGTTTGGCCTCTTTATCAAAGATAAGGTGGTTGAGTGAGTTTGTGGTTGTGATTGAAACATCATACCACAGTGATATATGTGCACCCATGTTTATAGCAGCACAATTTGTAATAGCCAGATCTTGGAAACAACCTAAGTGCCCATCAACTGAGGAATGGATAAAAAAGTTGTGGCATTTTTATACAACGGAGTACTACTCAGCTATAAAGAATGATCACATTAAGGTATTTATAAATAAATGGACACAACTTGAGACCATACTCATAAGCGAAATAAACCAGACTCACATGTGTAAATATGATATAGTCTCCCTAGTATGAGAGTTGATAAGAGCATATAAGATTTTATGGTAATCATGATTCCCCATTTCACAGCTTTGAAGCCTCTCAATGTTTTCATTCATCAGTTGGAATGGTTTTATTCTGTTTTGTTTGACTTTATTATGCGTGATGGTAGGAACAGCTGTTTTGAAGAAAACAAAACATTATGACAGCTATTGCTGATTTAATATCGTCTTGCTTAGAAGCCCTACCATGCTTCTATTCTTCTATGACCATTGGTTCTATCATGCTGTGTCTTATTGTGATTTTAATATATGTGATAGTATAAACAAATTTTTTATTGAAAATGAGATATTATGGTAGCCATTGATCATTCTCTGTTATTTGGTTCAGAATGTCCTGTAATTCTTTCATTCTTTGAATGGTTTTATACTATTGTGTTATGTTTGATATTATTGTATTTGAAACTATGCTCAACTATAGCAGAGAAAGAGACATTGTGATAGCCACTGTTATGTCCAGTTGTCTTAATGTAAAGTGCTGTGTTCCCTATGCTGTTCTGTTCTGATCTGCTTTGTTCTGCCCTCCTTTGTCTTATTCTCTTTAAAATTAAAAAAATTTTAAAAAAGAAAAAGAATATTTCTTATTCTAACTATAAAGAGAATACAAAGTAAAATAACAGCAAATCCTAATATTCAATGGTAACAATATTATCATGTACCTGAGGATCTTAGACTGATGCTGTTCCTTTCACACATCCACCAAAATTTATTTCTGAGTTTTAGAGAAGAGTTTAAAATATAGAGACACCGAACTGAAATACTCACTTTGGTGGTAATTAGAAGGTTTGGAAAAGAAGTGAAAGCATTTTCCAGCTGCACAGGGTTTATTCATTAATAGCGTCTCCACATATTACCTAAAACCACGTCTGAACCACGGTGCTGCTCTCAGTAATCTTTGCTTGTGCACATAGTACACACCAAATGCCTGACGGGTATACGCTTATGAAATCAAGCAAACCTGAAATCAAACCTGAGCTTATTATCTGTTCAGCACCTTCAGCTGGACAAATAACCCTGATACTCCTAATTGATGGTATCCGAGATTTCCACATAAATGCGAAAGTTCCAAATAGAAAATAAATCCCTTGTAACAACTGATGGACAAACATCCAGATCTATATAGACAAAAAAGGCATACATTTTTACCATCAAACTGAATGATAGAGACAGATCTCCTGCATATTTTGTGCTGTTCAGAGTCAAATGAGTTATGTACTATTCGTATTTTTCCACTATTGTATTAGGTAAGCTATTAAACTATGAAGTTTCACTTAGAATGCAACAAAAACCCCACATATTTTCCAGTTTCAGTATTGTAGTAGTGCTGCCTTATTAATTCCTTTGCCCAGCAAAGCTGACCTTTTCCTGACTAGAATTTCCAGCTTAGACTTGTCCTTAAAATGATTGTAGCATATGTTCGGTGCCAAACACTCAACTGTTATTCTTGTAGACATTTTTCATATATTCTGCCTTAATTTCACCCAGAAGCAGAGTGTTGCATCGTGTTTTAAAAGAAGAAAAGTGTTCTCTATATCAATTAGAAGAATACGTTTTATATTAATCCAGAAAGCCCTGCAGACCTTCGCAGAGGGGTTCCAATAAAGCACAACTTTGAGAATGATATACACTGTTCTCATTCAGAAGCATTTCAGGGACACTGAAGACTTACTAAAGAAGAAAATGTAGAACTTAAACTGTGAATGCATAATTCAAACAGAAAAAGGGGAAAAAATAAAGCAATTCTTGATTATTAGTGAAATTGTATGTGTTCGTGTATATGTGCGTGCGTGTGTATGTGAAGTTCTGTATAAAAGTAAATTGCTATTGTTACATCAAAAAGAACACTTTGCACTGTCATTTGATTGATTTTTTTGTGCCTAAATCTCATAATCTGAACAACTACTTCTAAGATAACGATATGCAATATAGTAACTTGTGTTAATGTCCTACTGTTTGTTAAATTCTGCGTCATTTCTAGTCTTTTTTTGTTTTGCTTTTTAAAATAAAAAAGTAAGCTACTATTTTGCTTAGAACTGAAACTAGAAAAAAATAACAAAAAGTGAGGCTAGATAAATTGCGAAAGTGGTCTTAAAATCAAATGCTTTTTCCAGTGTACTTCATATTTCCACATACAAAACATAAATTTGGAAACTAAGAAATCATAAAATTGTTATGATGAAAATTTTTAGGCCTTCCTTAGCTCAAAATTATGTAAATCATCATTCTGCTTGAATCTAAGGAGATGGATTAATCAATGACCTTTCTGGACATTTCAGCTGTGTTCCTATATGCATAGTAGAACTGAAATTAAAGAAGAACCAAACTCTAAAATATTAAAGAAACCTACCATGTTCAAAATAAAGCTATTGGCAAAGTGATAATTCTGTGCAAAGGTTTTATCTGGTTTCCAGGTTATATTTGACATTAGGTGCACCATTTTCTTGGAAAATGAGTGACAAGCTATTTTCATGGTGCTGTCACTACAGGAAAATCATGCCTTCAGATGAGCTCTTATGTTTAAGGTTCTAAAAAACTGATCAGAAAGACATGTGGTATAAAATCTTAGACATAAGACTGGATAGAAATCAATCTTAGGGGTTCTTCAAATAACTCTTTATTTGTTATTTCATTATTATTATTATTGACATCTCTCAAAAAGTAATCAGCCTTCTTCATTTACCAAAGGTGTATTGTGTGTCTTTGTGTATATCACACACAATCTCAGTGCCTGGAAATTCATTTCCATTTAGCCAAATTCCTTTAGTACAGTTCAACTTGTTAGAAAATTTTTCTTTCCTTTATTTTTCTTATATGTCCTTGAAGTCATATAAACTAAGTCGGCTTCCTCTTTCAGAAGTGTATTACTCTGTTTTCTACTGCTATAATAAAACAGCTGAGACTGGGTACTTTGTAAATGAAAAAGGTTTATGTAGTTCACAGTCTGGAAGTCAAATAGCATGGTGGCAGGCTTCTGTCGAGGATGACATGGTGGATGGCCTCCTAGTGGAGAGATCACGGGTAAAAAGGGTTCTATGCAAGGTAGAAAGTGAAAGGTCAAGAGGAACCAGAGTCTGCTGTTTTTGTAAGAACTCATTCCATGCTGCAAGGACTTCCGTGAGCCCCTGCCGAGGGTCCTACCCCCCCTGAGGTACTTAACCCCCACTAAGTCTGACTGTCATCCTGAAGACCAAGCTTTGACTCAGGAAACTGAAGGAACACGCAAGTCACATGCACATAGCCGCAAGAAAACACCCTTTAAGTTTAAGGGAAATTTCCCTGCCTTACCAGCCAAGGGTTGAGGACAGAAATTTCTTTTTCTGCTCTGATGTGTGTGTGTTTAGAAATGTATTGTTCTGTTTATGTTAGTGTATATTTAGTGCTTTATGACATAATTACAAAGATGTCACTAATGGATCATGTGGCACTTTCAAAGTTCAATCCTCTGGTCTCTTAGCACTTGGAGCAGTCTTTCTAGGTTATCTTATAACTCAATAATCTCAGTCTTACGAAAATGTCTCCCCAGCCTCCTGATTGGGCTACTGTTTTGATTTTCTTATTGACTATTGGACATCTTAAAAGCCATAACCAAGCAAAAGGAAAATTTCCAAATCTCAATGTTTGCTCAACAGGTTTGCATATTCTCAATCCTGTATGGCCACCGTCCACCCAACACGGCAGGGCACTCTTTGATATCTCTCATATTCACAATTAATTTGACTTCTTCATTAGCTCTCAACTATGACTCCTGCTTTTCAACATGTTATTATATTATTTGAATATTTATTAGCTCTCATCCACATCACTCAAAAATCCCCAAATTAATTTTTTTTACTTTTTTTTCCTCTCTAATCACATCATGCAGTTTAACAATGTGAAAATTAATTTTGTCAATCTCTGCTCAAATTTCATAGGATACTGCATGTTGTATGAAACAGTCATGTAATGGATTTTCCCAGTATTTGTTTCTATATTTTGTACATTCTGTTTCTTTCTTGATTCACTGTATTTGGAGTTCCATCACCAAGTCTTCAAAACTAGTCTAATTTATTTTGTATTGGAATATGAGGTACATGTCATTTCCCAATGAGATACTTCTATTGAAATAGAGTTTGTGAAAGCACTGGTGAAAATTTCTGTTTCCTTGTCACTTGCAAATGTTCTGAGTTACTGGGAAATTTCATCACATCTATTTCCTTTCAATCCTATACTCAGTGTCTTTCACCGTTAGTGATAGCATGTGTGCGCAGGAATAGAGTATATTAATGTCATTAGTTGGCGCATATACACCAAGACCATGTGTAGTTCAAGCCTTCACTATTTTCTCTCGCGTTATTCAACATATCATGTTCATTATATCATGCAAATCTCTTACTATGACCAATGGAGTTTGGAAAACAAAGAAATTAAAGATACATACATATTAAAAGTGTTATATTACAAAGTAAGCTTAGTGAGCAACTGGATATGGATACTCTTCACTGTGTCATATTTTGATATTAGTGTCATTGAATGCTTGGCTACAAAATTGTTCAGTCACAGAAGGAGAAAGAATGCCATCTTACAAGTTTTTGTCTACACTGGCAACCACAGTCTGTAAGACCCGTGGTTAGTCATTTAACCTTTGTGTTACTTTCTCACCTGGGTTTACAAAACTAAATTCCAATAGCTTCTCCTAAGAGCTCTTAGAAATGATTTAAAATTTATAGCTTCTGCTGGGGATGTTAAGCACAATTTACATTTAAATACAAATACAATTTAGAATTAATGGGAGAATTGGGGCATGTAAATACAGCAATCAGAGCAAGAGAGCAAGGTGCTGACTGTGTTTTATTGATGAGAACAGGGAACTGGGAATCCAGGTTGCACGGTTAAATTCCCAGCTCTGCTCCTTTTAGTTGTTATCAGGAGAAACACATTTCACTTGTCTCAGTTTACCCATCTGGAAAGAAAAACTGCATTTCTTTTTCTGATGTGAGTCTCTAGTAGATTACCAAAGTTGTCTAAATTCACTTTTATCGGATAAACAAGAGATGCAATTTCAGTGTAATTCTCACATCACTGAAAAGGCTGTTTCCTACTAGAATGCAGTGGCAGAGATCAATGACATGAATCCACCTGTACGAGTTGTCAGGCTGAGAACCACCACGTTCTCATGGCTAGCAGATTTGGCAGTATGAATCCTCACAGTCCAGGGTGGAAACCGAGGAGCAGAAGATGTTTTGGAAAGATGCTATGACCACGATGAGTTCTCTCCACCACACGAAGACAAATGATCTCCTTGACCGAGTTTTTAATTAGGATGCTCTGAACCTGCTTCCTAAAGAAACCTTATGCTTGGGCCTTTGTTTATAACCCAGTTCATCAAGAGTCCTGTTAAACTGGTACTGTGGTTTAAAAAGGGGTTGTCCGCAGAGGGCTATGTGCAAGTCTTAGGCCCCAGGGTGGTGGTTTGGGGAGATGCTATGGATTTAAAGGCAAGGCCTACATAGGTCCCTAGGTGACCATGCGTGTGTCCTAGAAGGAGAGTGTAGGACTACAGGCTTTGGTTCTCTTTCCTGGCACCTGATGTGAGTAAGTTGTTCTCCTGAGTGTTCCCTGCCATGGGCACCTGGTGCCCTCACAGGAGGCCCAAAGCTATGGGGTCACATGATTTGGTCTGAAATCTCTAGAACCATGAACTAAACAAGCTTGTTCTTTTTATGAGTTAATTGCCTTGAGTGTCTCATTGTGGTAACATGAAGCCAACTAATAGAGACCAAATAGGGATCTCTCCTTACCCTTTACATCAGAGCAGCCTCCACATTTGATAATATCCTTCATCTCTTGCCTTTGATATAATTAAGTTGGTTTAGCAAGAATTCTCCCAACCCTTCCATTTCATTTCCTATGACTCATTTTCTGTCTACAAAACCTTTACCTTGATCCTCGTTTGTTTTTGCAATCTTCAGTGAAGCACCCCACCTTCCTTCCCTACTGAGAGAGCCCGAGTCCCTATCTAATATCTCCTCTTGTATTGTCAGAATAATTTTGTCTTTAATATCACCAACTTGTGTCTCATTGGAATTTGAATATGTGTGATAGTTCAAACAAATTTTTTTCTTTTTTATCAAAAATGAGCTATTATAATACTCATTGATCATTTTCTGTTATTCGGTTCAGAAAGCCCTGGAATTCTTTCACTAAATGCATGGCTTTATACTATTGTGTTATGTTTGATATTATTGTAATTGAAACTATGCTCAACT